>JABMCL010003015.1:15000-72500 GCA_018857735.1 Alviniconcha marisindica
CCGAGGATATGAGGCTCTATTTCATGATCACCTCCATACCACCTCCCCCTTCCCCTTCTCCCCGTCCCTAGCAAGTCTTATGGTTTCTGTGGACATTAACTCATATATGCCGAGATTTTATTTATCGCTAAAAACCCTGATGTAAAAAGCCTTCCCTTTCTTGCAAACGGTGGTAAGTAAGTAAGTAAGTTGATGTTTTACGCCCAGTCAACCGGTACGGTTATATCAGGGCGACTGCAAACGGTGGCCACCTCCAAAAAATGACAGGCGGGAAATACTCAACCACCTCTTCTTTGAACAAAGGAAGTCCTTCAGAGGGCCGCGTCAGCAGGATGCCAGAATTACACTGATTCAGCTAAAGCAGACTGACAAAACCAGTCATGCGTCCTGAATATGGGACGGTGAGTATAAATGAGTTAAGCACCATGTTTACTTGCTTACCTTCTCTTCAGTCCCACCCACCACACATGCTCTTGTGGTGACAGTGCAGCGATAGGTGTATAATATCCCTCTTCCCCCACGTCCATACCCCCTCCCCCCCCCCCCCCCCCCCCCCCCCCCCCCCCCCCCCCTCCTGCCACTCCTTCCCTTTTCCCTCCCCATAATAACGTAATAAGCCTTGGTTTCTGTGGACGTTAAACGCCATGTTTAGTTTTTGCTACACCCACTCATGAAAATTCCATACGACTAAAGTGCAGTGGGTCTGCTGGGCAAAAGAGAGTAGCGCTGAATAGCTGTCATCGTGAAGCGCTTGATAGGGTTCTTGTCGAGATGGGGCGCTCCATTAGTGTCCGTTCAAACAAAGTGTCGTGACACGTTTTGTCACCACGGCACGTTTTGCAGGGTGACAAAAACATGCAGAGATGCCTGCCCGTTTTCTCACCAACGAGACGGTGACAAATCGAGCAGCCACTGCACCTTTTTAACTTAAGTATGTGTGTGGGTGTGTGTGTGTGTGTGGTGTGTGGTTGTGTGTGTGTGTTGTGTGTGTGTGTGTGTGTGTGTGTGTGTTGTGTGGTGTGTTTGGTGGGGTTTTTTGGGGTGTTTGTGTGTGTGTTTGTGTTTTTGTGTTTTGTGGGTTTGTGGTGTATTTTGGTGTGTGGGGTGTGTGGGGTGTGTGTGTGTGTGTGTGTTGTGTGTGTGTGGGGTGTGTGTGTGTGTGGTGTGTGTGTGTGTGGGGCCGCGCGCCCGCTCCGTGTGTGTGTGATGAAATGATCGTATCCTTATGTCTTTGTAAGCGCTCTGGGTTCTTAAGAGATGGGGCGCCATAAATAATATATTATTCTTATTGTTAGTATTAAACCATAGAGCGGATGTCCACTTTACGGCTAACCAAAGCATGGTGGTCGGGCGACAAGCGCACTGCACACGATACTGACGGGCAAGCTCCAAGCACTGGTTTACCACATCCTCCCTCCAACCACTGCCATGAATGATTACGCCATAGGTCTCGAAAAACTGTCAGCTAACGGACAGTTTTTCAGTATCAGTATAATTTGTTACAGACAACTCAGACTGTATCAGGCAGTTTCTTTTATAACCGCCCACGTAGTTCAGTTACGCCAGCACAAATAAAACCCAAATCGTTTGAATCGAGATGTAGTGAGCCGGTTTGGCCTAGCGGTAAGGCGTTACGCTGGTAAGCGGAGGGACCTCGGTTCGAATCCGCTTCGGCTCTCCTTTCTCTTCAAAAGTTGTGGTCTTTGGACACTGTCTTGTGACTTTGTCCCTCACAATTATGAAAAATTAAAATGGCTCTCATCGCTGCCCACCTTACCATCGCAACAAGTCATGTCGGCTGGCCTGACCCAGGCGTCAGTGATAGGTATATAATCTCCCTCCCCCCACCCTCATACAGAGTGAGGAGCTGCGTGAAAGTCGAGGTGGCCGTCCTGGGCTGTCCGTCCTAAGACCTTATGGTTTCTGTGGACGTAAAGCAACATTGAACCACATTTCGGCATTGGTCACAGTTTGTCCCTAATATGTCAACCGACATCCGAGGACATGAGGCTCTATTTCATGATCACCTCCATACCACCTCCCCCTTCCCCTTCTCCCCGTCCCTAGCAAGTCTTATGGTTTCTGTGGACATTAACTCATATATGCCCAGAGATTTTATTTATCACTAAAAACCCTGATGTAAAAAGCCTTCCCTTTCTTGCAAACGGTGGTAAGTAAGTAAGTAAGTTGATGTTTTACGCCCAGTCAACCGGTACCGTTATATCAGGGCGATTGCCTAATAAACCTTATGGTTTCCGTGGACGTTAAGCACCATGTTTACATATCGAGACGTAAAGCACCATAAAAAGAAAATCGAGACGGAACTCTTTTTGTTGTTGTTGTTTTTGTTGTTGTTTTTGTTGTTGTTGTTTTTGTTGTTGTTTACCCGGCCGGCGGGGCGGACGCGCCTCATGTTTACTTGCGTGCTTTGACGCTATGTTGCTTCAACGGTCTTATTAGTACCCAAATTCCAAGCACTGGTTTACGCCATCCTTCCTTCAACTCACTTTGGAGGAAGGTGCCAGAAAGCGACGCTCACTGAGATCATGTCAAATGCTCCGCTTAATGGCGCCTTCCTGTCCTCCGCCAGAGAGATGGTAAGTAAGTAAGTAAGTAAACATGGTGCTTAACGTCCACAGAAACCGTACGGCTTATTAGGGACGGGGAGAAGGAGGGGAAGGGGGTATTGAGGTGGGGGAAGAGGGAGATTATATACCTATCGCTACACTGTCACCACCACAATGACTTGTGCATTAAGGTGGGCAGCGATGAGAGACATTTTAATGTTTCATAACTGTGAGGGACAAAGTCACAATACAGTGTCCACAGATCACAACTTTTGAAGAGAAAGGACAGCCGAAGCGGATTCGAACCGAGGTGCGGATTCGAACCGAGGTCCGTCCGCTTACCAGCCTAACGCAGGCTGCAATGTTTTCTTTTGTAGCATTTCCATCTATTGGGTTAGAACAGTGGGTCTGTTTTCCGAGATACTGTGGATTGAATGGCTGACAGACGTGTTTACCCAGACCTTTTGGAGGGCGCAAACTCCAAGCACTGGTTTACGACATCCTTCCTTCAACCACTGCCGTATTTAGTATTTAGTTACGCCATAGGGTCCAGAAAACTGTCAGCTAACGAGCATGTTTTTTGTTGGTGCGCAAACAGTAGTAAGTTTGTTACAAACAACTCAAATTATATCAGACGTTTATTTTATAACTGACCATGTTGCTTACGCCAGCTCAAATAAAACCAAAATCGTTTGAATCGAGACGGAACTCTTTTTTTACCCGGGGTGGATGCGCCTCATGTTTACGTGCGTGCTTGGGCGCTAGGTTGCTTCCACAGTCTTATCAGTCAGTACCCAAACCTTTCGGAGGGCGCTGGCCGCGTCGGTGGACAGCTGCGCGGAGATAAAGAATGCCCCTTCAGTGGCGTAACTAAATCTGGCAGAGTTTGGAGGAAGGTGCCGGAAAGCGTGCTCAGAGTGTGTGGAGGGCGCTGACACTCAGCATCGGACGGTGGACAGCTGCGTGGCTGAGACAAAGGGGGCCCCTTCAGTGGCGTTGGGAGGAAGAACACTCCGAGCATAATTTTCTGGCACCTTCCTCCAAAACGCTCTGCCAGAACTGGTTACGCCACTGAAGGGGCACTCTTTATCTCCGGGCAGCTGTCCACCGACGCTGTCAGCGCCCTCCCGCGAAATATTCATAACTGCTGGCTTCTGGAGTGTCTCCTGGAAAACTTTTCACATTGATCTTTTCAGAGTCGGGAGTCTCTCTTACACGCCCAAGCCAGTTTTATTCCGAAATCTCTCTCTCTCTCTCTCTCTCTCTCTCTCTCTCTCTCTCTCTCTCTCTCTCTCTCTCTCTCTCTCTCTCTCTCTCTCTCTCTCTCTCTCTCTCTCTCTCTCTCTCTCATCTCCTCCACCACACACACACACACACACACACACACACACACACACACACACACACACACCACACACACACATCACAACACCCACACACACACACACACACACACACACACCACACACACACACACACACACATTCACACACACACACACACACACACACACACACACACACACACACACACACACACACACACACACACACACACATACACGCGCGCGCGCGCGCGCTCGACCGACCTCGGTTTAAATCAAGGGGTCTCACCGGCTTACACGCCCTGTACTAGTTTTAGTGGGTATATAGTTTCTCTGATACACCCAGTGCTAAATCCAGAGGCGAATCACTTACTGGGAAGTTTGTCTTACACGCCCCATGCTAGTTTTACTGGGCACTTTCTCTTACACGCCCCGTGCTAAGCCTAGTGCCGAATCAGCCAAGCATTTTCGACGTTAGTTTCATAGTGAGGAGTCTCACGAGTCTCCGTGATAGTTTTACTGGCGAATTTCTCCACACATCCAGTGTTTATTTACTGGGATCGAGTCTGTTGTACATTCCTTTTACTAGAGCGAGGAGTCTCTCTTACACGCCCCATGCAAGTTAGAGTAAGCAGTCTGTCATGCATGTGCCACAGTACGTGAGGAGTCTCTTACACGCCCCATGCAAATTAGAGTGAGCGGTCTGTCATACATGTGCCACAGTACGTGAGGAGTCTCTTACACGCCCCATGCAAATTAGAGTGAGCAGTCTGTCATGCATGTGCCACAGTACGTGAGGAGTCTCTTACACGCCCCATGCAATTTAAAGAGTAAGCAGTCTGTCATGCATGTGCCACAGTACGTGAGGAGTCTCTTACACGCCCCATGCAAGTTAGAGTAAGCGGTCTCTCATACATGTGCCACAGTACGTGAGGAGTCGCTCTTACATGCCAGTTAGAGTAAGCAATCTCTCATACACATGCCACAGTACGTTTCAGTAGTGAGGAGTCTCTTACACGCCCCATGCTAGATTTCACGACTGATAATAATAACATTCGCTGTCATTTCTACAACGCCCAGTAACGGCCTTGGGTACTAATAAAACTGTGGAAGCAACATAAAGCGGTGAGCCGATTTGGCCTAGCGTTAGGCTGGTAAGCAGAGGGACCTCGGTTCGAATCCGCTTCGGCTCTCCTTTCTCTTCAAAAGTTGTGGTCTGTGGACACTGCACGGTCTCAGTTGTGACTCTGTCCCTCAGAATTAATGAAACGTTAAAATGGCTCTCATCGCTGCCCATCTTAATGCAGAAGTTATTCTGGTGGTGACTGTGTAGTGATATGTACGAGTATATAATGTCCCTCCCCCCCCCCCCCCCCGCCGTGCCATTCAGTTGAGCACCAACGAAATCTGTCTCATGTCGCCCTCATATGCGTCAGTGGTTGACTGGGCGTAAAACACCAAGTTACTTACTTACTGTCAGCTCAGTGACAGTTTTCGAAGACTCAGTGACCTATGACGTAACCAATTATGGCAGTGGTTCAGTGGAGGAAAGATGTCGTAAACCAGTGCTTGGAGTTTGATTAGTACCCGAGCTTTCTGAGGGTGCTGACAGCATCTGGCGGTGGACAGCGGCTAGGCATAACCAAGCATTCTAGCAGAGTTTCAGTGGAGAGAAAGGTGCCGGAGAGCGATGCCGCTCGGAGTGTGGTCTGACGGCTCAGTCGAGGTGAAACTCCGGCCACAGCCACCTCGGCGACGCGCCGGCAAACTGGCCGACCCACCGAGTCGGCGTCAGCAGTGGCGCGCGGGTCGTCTGACTTCAGCCGGAGTTGCGGATCGCAGTGACCATCAGTTGTGGATAATTGAGCTTGGTAATGGAGAACAGATCGATGTGCAAAGCCGCCCACGCCGACTGCCAAACGGACGGCAGCGGCGGTGTAATGCCATCAAGTGAAGCAAACGTGTGTGGGTATTTCATCATTCTGACATCAGTATGGTGCCACTACCAATCGGAGTCCGGCGAGCAGTCACTAGCGTAGTATCGGTGAGCCCACTCAGTCGATCGAATCAGAGTCAGTCCCCATGAAGCTGGTATTGAGGACTCATTGTAGCTTAAGGGTTCGAAATCAGTTATGGTTGATCGTGTGTGTCGAGAGTTAATGAAATTGCGCTCTTTGGGTTTGAATAGTAGGCAATGCAGTGAATTGATCCAGCTGATAATGAAAGGAGAAGCTGAAAACTGAAATGTAGTCGTAAAAGTCAAAATACCGGTTCATTCACAACCAAAAACCAACATTTTAAATTCAGTGAAAATGCATTTCCATTACAGATATATATAACTGTGATTATGTGTCCTGATATGCTCAATTTATTCATGGAAAACTATTTTTGATGTCGTAATAAGAAAAGTCCTCAAACGGCACTTTAGCCAACATGGCGACGCGCATCGCCAGTCGCATGGTTCAACAAGGTTGCAGACGATTTTCAAGGTGAGTGGAGGGAGCAAGATTCTTTAGATTTTACCAACAGTTCGGGTGATAGTCATACGAGAGGTACACAAGGTAATTTTGTTGATGTGGTTCCCCATTGTGTTGTTGTTTTTTATTTATTTTATATTTTATTCATACTTCATCCCCGAAAGTTGTCATGTCATTTGACTCGGGGTCAGCATCTGCACCTTGTTCGTTTTTCTTCTTCCGTGAATCCGTATACTGAATAGTGTCCAGCTTCAACACTTTAAATGCTCTGACACTTTTAGTGCGTATTTTGGTGTTTCCAAAATCCACAGCACTCTGACACGGACTGACGGAGTCTACGTGCGAACGGTAACCCTGGTTTAGAGCAAAGAGTTTAAATACATTTTATAATCGATATTATAACATTAAAACTTTTAAAAGGGCAAACTTGGTTTGAAATAGTAGCTTTAAAAAAGACAGTATTCTGAACACCCTTGCCACAATACCCTCTGAACATGATTAATTCTGGTTTGGACATCTCTTTATCACATCATAATTCATATATATTCATAACTTTGGTTTTGTTGTTGTTTGTACCATTTACTATTTAGTGATTAACTATGATGCATACATGATTCATATGAAATCCACTAGCACAACCAAGCTATAAACAACGATTATTTGACACACACTGCACAGTTGCCAATGCCATGGACCTCAAATGAAGAGTCTGTTCTCAACAGCTCCCTGATGAGCTGTCAGTGTCAGTGTGTCACTGTTGATCTTGTGTGTGTGTGTGTGTTAGCTGTAGGATAGTATAAACAGTGTGCTGGTGTGTGAGTGTGGTGGGTTTGTAATATTTTATAAATTATAAAATTAAAAAGTAATCTTATTTTTGAAGCTTTGTGTACAATGTACATCATCATCACTACATAATACATTTTTGTTGATCTTGTAAAGCATGGTGTGCTCACCTTTGTCAGTGAGATAGCAGGCTATGTTAGAAATGACTAGTTATCATTACTAATATCATTGTGAAATATTGACTGTTGTATACATGTGTGCTCCACAGAAATGGGGGCAAGCGTCAGTTCTGCAGTGGAAGTTCAGGGGCACAGGACATCACATCCATCTCATTGGCTGAGCCAGTCAGCTGGATTCCAGTCCCAAAGTATGCCACGCCCAGTGACCTGTCTCATGAAACAAAGGTCACAGTCCTGGACAATGGCCTCCGGGTAGCTTCAGAGAACAAATACGGACAGTTCTGCACAGTTGGAGGTGAGTGAGGTCACATTATGAGTGTAATTTAGTGATGGATATGTTGGACTCTGTGGGGTGTGAGGGTTACTCTTGTGTATGTCACTATATGTGACAGCAACCAGGTGTTGTAACTTCCCTTCACTTGTCACCTGGTGATCATTGGATAAGTAAGAATGCTTGATGGTCATTTGTATTGCAAGCACACATATAATATGAATAGTCACTCATGCATGCACACACGCACACACACACACACACACACACACACACACACACCAAACATGCACATGCACACCAAACATGCACATGCACACGCAAACACATACACACCACACCACACCATGCACACACACACGCGCACACACACACACACACACACACACACCAAACATGCACATGCACACCAAACATGCACATGCACATGCAAACACATACACACCACACCACACCATGCACACACACACACACACACACACACACACACACACACACACACACACACACACACACACACACACACACACACAGTACCACCCAGGTAAACTGTCATTTATCTCAGTCAGACTCAGTAGGTGAATAGACTTCTAAATTCATCTTAAAATTCCTTCACCCCTAACACTAGTGATGCTGACAGCCAGCTAAACTGCTAACCCATCTGTCTCTGTCTCTCTCTGCCTCTGTCTCTCTGTCTGAGAATCTCTCTCTCTCTCTCTCTCTCTCTCTCTCTCTCTCTCTCTCTCTCTCTCTCTCTCTCTCTCTCTCTCTCTCTCTCTCACAGCCACATGTGCATGCACCCACACACAAACACCACACACACACATGCACATGCACAGTCACAAACAATTCTTGTAACGCATGCACATAAGTCTTTCAAACTTTCATTTGTTTTGCAGTGTTGATCGACTCTGGTTCTCGGTACGAGGTGGCACACCTGAGTGGCATCTCCCACTTCCTGGAAAAGCTAGCCTTCGGTGTGAGTAAAAATATGAAGAGTGCAGATAGGCATGACAATGGTGATTGATGATGGTGGTGGGCTTGACATTACAAACATAAACCACTGCACCCACTGCCATTTCCTCCTAGTAAGCCAGTAGAGTGAGAAATGCATAATTTACTGATTTACCTTCCCAGCCCCAGGCCATTCACCTTGTGTTTTTTCTTCTAAATACCCCCTCCCTAATTTTTAACTGCTCTAGTTTTGGTGAACACAGTTTCCTATGTGGGCCTGCCAAATAAATTAGTCACAAGTGATTTCAGCAGGTTCCGTGGTGAGTGTCTACAGAATATAAATAGGTACAAAAACACATGTTATTGAGATTGTGAGCCGGTTTGGCCTAGCGGTAAGGCGGTAGGCTGGTCCGTAGAGGGACCTCGATTTGAATCTGCTTCGGCTCTCCTTTCACTTCCAAAATTGTGGTCTGTGGACACTGTCTTGTGACTTTGACCCTCACAATTGACAAAACATTGAAATGGCTCTCATCACTGCCCATCTTAATGCAGGAGTCATTCTGGTGGTGACAGTGTAGCGATAGGTATAATAGTCTCCCTCTTCCCCCACCTCCATACCCCTTCCCTCCTTCTCCCCATCCCTAATAAGCCTCACGGTTTCTGTGGCTGTTAAGCACCATGTTTACTTACTTACTTACTATGTTATTGAGCATTGTTTAATAGATAGTCATACTAAAATTGATTAGATAGTTGGATTTTGATGTTGTAACATTGAAAGAGAGAGACTTGTAATTTAGTGACTTGTGTTTTCAACTGATGTGAAAGAATTTTGCATACATGTGTAATTTATCTTGAGGTGACCCAGTTCGCTTGATGGGACGTTGAAAGTCTGACGGACTAAATCTTTCACTTTTCAGACCACAACAAAGTACGGAGGTAGAGACTTGATCCTGCAGGAGCTGGAGAAGCTGGGAGGGATCTGTGACTGCCAGGGATCCAGGTATAGCAACACCCCTTGACAGCAATACACCTTGTCTGCAACACCTCTTGTCTGCAACACCCCTTATCTGCAACACCTTGTCTGCAACACCCCTTATCTGCAACACCATGTCTGCAGCTCCTCGTCTGCAATACACCTTGTCAGCAACACCTATTGTCAACAACACCTTGTCTGCAACACTTCTTGTGTGCAACACCCCTTATCTGCAACACTTCTTGTGTGCAACACCCCTTATCTGCAACACCTTGTCTGCAACACCCCTTATCTGCAACACCTCTTGCCTGCAACATTTCTTTGTCAGCACCACCTCTTAACAACACCATGTCTGCAACACCCCTTGTCTGCAACACCTCTTGCCTGCAACACCCCTTGTCTGCAACACTTTGTCAGCAACACCTCTTGTCAACAACACCTTGTCACCAGCCATGAAGGATCTGCCTTCAGCCAGAGTTGACCTTTGTTCTCCCTTTTAAAGCCTGGATAGGTCAGAATATAGCCACATATGCTTTACCCACTGCCAGGAATTTCTTCCATGTCCAGATTGCTACCTTCCCAGTCTGTTCACTATCTCTTTTTTCCAAACTTAGTTTTGGTTAACGCAGTTTCCCATGTTGACCCACAGAATAAGGCCTATTCTTAACATACCGCAAAGTGTTTGTGTCAGATTTAGGAGTGATTCCATGGCATGCCATAGTGCTGTATGTGTGCAGGTTCACTGTGTTTGTGATAGATTTTGGAGTGATTCCATGGCATGCCATAGTGCTGTATGTGTGCAGGTTCACTGTGTTTGTGATAATTTTGGAGTGATTCCATGGCATCGTCTTATATCTTTTCAGGCTCACTGTTTTGGGTGTTGGCTTTAGGAGTGATCCCATGGCATAATACAATGTGTTTGCCGGTTCACTTTGTGTTAGATTTAGGACTGATCCAATGTCATAATACAATGTGTTCACAATGTGTTAACCAGTTCACAGTGAGTGTGTGTTAGATTTAGGATTGATCCCATGGCATAGTACAATGTGTTTGCGAGTTCACTGTGTCTGTGTTAGATTTAGGAGCGACCCGATGGCATAGTATTATGTGTATGCAGGTTCACTGTGTCTGTCGTAAAGATTTAGGAGTGATCCCATGGCATAGTACTAGTATGTGTTTGCTATTTGAGTGTCAGATTTAGGAGTGATCCCATGGTACAGTACTATGTGTTTGCTATTTGAGTGTTAGATTTAGGAGTGATCCCATGGCATAGTGATAGTACTATGTGTTTGCTATTTGAGTGTTAGATTTAAGAGTGATCCCATGGCACAGTACTGTGTGTTTGCAGGGACACTCTGGTTTACGCTGCCTCGGCTGAAACGCGTGGCCTGGGCAGTTTGATTGATATCCTGTCAGATGTTGTGCTACAACCAGTCATCACAGCTCAAGAGGTGTGTGTGGTTTTGTTTCAGTTTTGTGTGTGTGGTTCATGAGATTGTGTGTGGTGTTCATGTGTGTGGTGTTCATGCAGTTTGTGTGTGTGTGGGGGGAGAGGGAGGGGAGTATTATGTGAAGGGGGTAGGGGGGTATTATATGTGTCTGTGGAGGAGAATGCGTGTGTGGTTTTGTATTCCTGTACAGCCATGTGTCTGTGTATGCAAGATATGGTGAGTGTGTGTTCATGTGAATTTGTATGTTTATACAGTCACATGTTTGTGTGAATTTGTATGTTTGTACAGTCATATGTGTGTGTCAATTTGTATGTCTGTACAGTCATGTGTGTGTGTGTGAATTTGTTTGTCTGTACAGTCATGTGTGTATGTGTGTGCAGCTGGAAGACACTCGTATGGCCATTTCCTTTGAGCTGGAGAGTTTGAACCTGCGTCCAGATCCCGAGCCTCTGCTGATGGAGATGATTCATGCCGTGAGTAGAATCAGGGCTGTGACCCTCGGATCTGATGAGGTGTGGGAATTGTCCGAGTTGCTGAGATTTTCAGACATTCACCCAGTGGCATCCAAGGGAAAGTTAAAACAATTCTGAGAAAGAAAACCAAACTTTAATCCAACTTTGTTGTTTTAGGGATGCTTTCTCAGACCGTTTACTTTGCATTGTTAACCAGCTTTATGACTCCACGGACCCACAGGCCCACAGGATGAACGCTCAGAAATTTTAAGTCAGGGTCACTACAAAAAGAATTCAGTATGTAAAATTGGATACTACGGCAAAGTTATCCTGACACACCAAGTTTTTATTTAATTTTCTCTCATATGGAAGGGTGTTTCAGTCTGGAGATGATTCAGTTTCAGAGTGTTAAATGAAAGAGCAATTCACCAGGTCAGGCTTATGCCTGACCTGGCGAATTGCTCTTTCATTTAACACTCAGTGTGTCTAGTTTGAAATTTTTGGTGTGATTGCAGGAGCTGTCAGAGACAGCACTCAGGGACTCCTGATAATTGCCCTGGGGAAAATGTGCTCGCAATTGCTCAGCAGATGCTGTCAGACACAAAGTGTGTCTAGTTTAACATTTTTGGTGTGATTGCTGACAGGAATCGGAGGCAGACAACACTCTGGGACTCCTTGAGACCTGCCCTGGGGAAAATGTTAATGCTGATGTTGGTCGCTTTTTTATGACGCTATTCTCCACTCTCAGGCACACTCACTGCGCTCACATGTGATTCTGCGTGAGTGACTAGCTTTTTATAGCGTGTTATTGAGTATCCACCAAAGTGGTGTGCTTAACAGAGCTGACATGGCTGGTGCCACCTGAAACTGCTGCCGTCTTGGCACATTCTGTGTAAACCATACAGCCGTGCACCATGTCACTTCATGCAAAGCCACATACGTAAGGCGCATGCATGTTTAGCTGTAGCCTGCCACATGCACTTTTGGCAGGATGACCAGGATCTTTTACGTGCTACTGCAGTAACACGGGGGTGGAATGGATACTGAAATAAGAGTCAGCACAGAAAGTTGACCCCAGAGAAGAAAATTCTCCTGCAGCTCCTGCAGGGGACTCGAACCCACGACCTTTCAGTCGTGTGTCCGGAGCTCTAACCACTGAGCTGTCCCTGCTCCCCATTACTGTGCTAGCAATTGCTCAGCAGGTGCTGCACAGCTGTCTATTTTCAAGTCTCTGTGTGCTGACAGGCAGCATACCGAGACAACACGCTGGGACTGCCCAAGATCTGCCCCGAGAAGAACATACCCCTCATCACTCAGCAGATGCTGTACAACTACCTGAAGAGTGTCCACACGGCGGAGCGCATGGTGGTGGCAGGAGTGGGGATGGACCACGACAAGCTTGTGGATCTGTGTTGCCGCTACTTTGTGGCGGAGAAGAGAGCCATCTGGGAGGAGGACAAGGAGCTCTCGGGGGCCGCCAAGCCCGTCGACAAGTCTGTGTCGCAATACACAGGGGGAATCATTGCTGTAGGTTTTCAAGTCTGTGTCACAATACACCACATGGGGAATCATTGCTGTAGGTTTTCAAGTCTGTGTCTCAATACACAGGGGGAATCATTGCTGTAGGTTTTCAAGTCTGTGTCGCAATACACCACATGGGGAATCATTGCTGTAGGTTTTTCCTGTAGCCTGGGATTGGGTGGACAGATAGATGTCAGTTTGGATGGACAGGCATCTTGGTTGATTGGATCGGCTGAATGAACAGCTTGTCACTCGACCCCTTCACTGCCATGACGTCACTTAAAAATGACCAATAACAGTGCAAAATCTTAAACACTTGAGCTTTTTTGTCTTCTTTTTCGCGTTGGCTTGTGGCAGGATTTTCATCAAAATGCATAGCGTTGCTTTGCAGGCATGTCCATGCGTCTTTCAGCCCAGAAATTTTACAGGCTGCGGCAATGAAGGGGTTAACATGTCTGCGTTGCAGCACACTTTTTGGGGGGGGGGGGGGGGTCATTTCTGTAGATCTTGATTGTGGGACTGGCAGGACAGATGTTTTGGTTGATTGGATCGGCTAAATGAACAGTTCAAAACCCACTGTCAGATCTGTCGCAACACACAGGGGACAATTTTGTCTGCATGTTTTGATTGCAGGGCTGGATGGATGAATGGATTTCAGTTTGAATGGACTGGAATCAGGATGGACAGAAGCATTTTGGTTGATTGAAATCAGCAGAATGAAAAGCTTGACATCCTTTGACAAGTCTGTGTTGCTGTACGGGGAGGGGGGGGGGGGGGTAGTCATTTCTGTAGGTTTTGATGGTATGGATGGGTGGACAGATTTCAGTTTGAATGGATTAAATGAATGGATGCAATTTGGTTGATAAGATTGTGGTTGAGTGAAAGTCTTATCATTCTTGGAAAAAACTGTCTGGATTTTCAGAATTCTGGTACTGTGCAGATTTGCAGAATTTCTGGACTGTGCAGCTTTGAAAACTTTTTGGACTGCAGATTTGCGACTGTCTGGTACTGTGCAGATTTGCAGAATTTCTGGACTGTGCAGATTTTCAGACTTTTTGGACTACAGATTTTCAGACTTTCTGGTCTTTGCAGATTAGCAGATTTTCTGGTACTGTGCAGATTTGCAGACTTTTGTGACCATGCAGATTTTGAGACTTTCTGGTACTGTGCAGATTTGCAGAATTTCTGGACTGTGCAGATTTTAAGCACCAGCCTCTTGTTGATTGGCAGGTGGAGAAGGACCTGTCCAACGTGAGCCTCGGACCCACGCCCATGCCGGAACTGGCTCACGTGGTGGTGGGGCTGGAGAGCTGTTCCCACGGCGACCCAGACTTCATCGCCTTCTGTGTGCTCAACATGATGATGGGGGGCGGGGGGTCCTTCTCCGCTGGCGGCCCCGGCAAGGGCATGTACACACGCCTCTACCTCAACGTCCTCAACAAGTAAGAACCTGGTCGGGGGGGGGGGGGGGCTCTGTGTTGGAGATCATAGCAAGGGCATGTACCCGTGACTACCTCAACGTCATCAACAAGTGAGCCTATTGGGGGGGGGGGGGGGGGGGGGCTCTGTGTTGAAGATCATAGCAAGGGCATGTACACACGCCTCTACCTCAACAAGTAAGAATGGGGGGGGGGGCTCTGTGCTGGAGATCATAGCAAGGGCATGTACACACACCTCTACCTCGACGTCCTCAACAAGTAAGAACCAACTTGTTTGGGGTTACACACCCACATGCCCACACCCACACGCAGCTGGTAGTTATCACAGGCAACACACTTTACTGTTGTGTTCCTTGTTGGAACTTGCGAGGCCTGTGGTATTTCTGTAGAAGTGCTGTTGATATGAACGCCCTGTGCTTGTTGCTGTGCAGGTATCACTGGATGTATAATGCCACAGCTTACAACCATGCCTACGAGGACTCTGGTCTGTTCTGTATTCATGCTAGTGCACACCCATCCAAGGTTGGTGCATTAAACACCCCCCTGCCCCCTCAGCCCACCACACACACACTCTCTGTAGACACACATGCACAGACACACATATGCATGCACATACATAGGCATTCGCGCACACATGCATACACATACACACATGCATACACACATGCACTCACACACACACACGCGCCTGTACACTTAACCACATGCACACTGACTCATACATAGGCATTCGCGCGCATGCACACACAGAAATATGCATATGCACACACATACACTTTGAAATATCTTGAGCTTAATATAATGCATATAATCAATTATTTTCCTTCTGATTTTTGTTTTTGTTGGTGTTTATTTATTCCTGTATTTAATTGTTGCATCAACAAAAATGCTGCGAGTATATATATATATGTGTTTGCTACAGTTCTGCTTGTAAAAAGCTTTTGTGGTTCACTGAAGTGATCGATTCTTTCAGGATCCGGTAACACTGTACTTTGCTTTTCATTCTGTCCACCTGTCTGCCTTTCTGAAGTAAAAGAATGTGCCAAACAAAAATGTTTATCTTGACTGATGATGTGATCATTACTTGCAAGAGACAGTGGACTTTGATATATATTTTTTATATATTTTTTTTAAATGTGTTGAATATGGAGCCAAGTTGAATTGGGGAATATGTTGACCAAATGATTGAATTGATTGTCTCTTTGATTCCAGTTGCGAGAGTTGACGGAAGTGGTGGTGAGGGAACTGGTCTACACAGCTGGCATTGTTTATCCGGTCAGTCTCAGCACCATCCTGTCTCTTCCTTCTTCAGCACTTCCTGTCTCTTCCTTCCTGCCTTTTTCTTCCTTGGCACTTCCTGTCTCTTTCTTCCTCAGGACTGCCTGTCTCTTCCTTCCTCAGCACTTCTGTCTCTTTCTTCCTCAGCACTTTCTGTCTCTTCCTTCCTTGGCGTTTCCTTTCTCTTAGTTCCTTGGCACTTCCTGTTTCTTCATCATCACTGTCCTGTCTCCTCCTTCCTCAGCACTTCCTATCTCTTCCCTCCTCAACTTTTTCTGTTTCTTCCTTAGTACTTCATGTCTCTTCCTTCCTCAGTACTTCCTGTCTCTTCCTTCCTCAGCACTTCCTGCCTCTTCCTCAACACCTCCTGTCTCTTCCTTTCTCAGCACTTCGTCTCTTCCTTCCTCAATACTTCCTGCCTCTTCCTCAGCACTTCCTGTCTTCCTCAACATCTCCTGTCTCTTCCTTCCTCGGCACTTCCTGTCTCTTCTTTCCTCAACACTTCCCATTTCTTCCTTCCTCAGCACTGCGTGTGTCTTCCTTCCTTGTCTTCTGCTCCTCTGCTTTCCTCTTCATTGCTGCCACCTTCCTTCCTTCCTTTTGTGGTTTAGTGTACTGGGCTCTGGCATGGCTTGAAGCAGTGTGTAGTCACAGTGTGTGTTTTTTGGAAGAGAAAAGAGTTGCGCATTGCCTGAGATAAAAGGGGAGTGAGTTCCAAATGCTAGGTCCAAGTAGGAAAAAGACTGAAATCCATGCGTCTTGCGGTTGTATCGTTGGATCTTGAGTATGCAAGAATCAGAAGCGGAGCAAAGTGGATGGGACAGAGTGTAGGCATGTAGCAGTTCAGAGAGGTAGGAAGGACCAGAACCAGTTACAGCATGAGGGCACATATCCGTAGGCAGGGTAGACTTGGGGGGAACAGACATGAGAGGAACAGAGCGATAGGAAGTATAGCAGGAAGAGACTTCAAGGTCTCAGCTTCACCGTCTACAGTGATGATTTTCACCGCACTCTAATCTGCCTTGGCTTGGGCTGTGTCACAACACACCAACACCAGCAAGAACAATGAGGCCAGGGGTCGCGCTCATTGCAAAATTTTGCGTAAATATTGCATTTTTGAGTGCCATACGCATTTTGGCCACATCGCTGCGTCACTGTACACAAAATGACTGAACACCGATTCAGCAAGTTACAGCTCACTGGAGGCTGCCGCGTCACTCAACACGAGATCGATTTGCAAACTCCGTGTGATCTCAGCCGTGGCTCCGCAGTCCTCCCCGCCACCACAAGTCCAGTCAATGAAGGGCGGAATCTGGACGACGAAATAAACGCACATGCTGCCGTTGTTTTGGTCTGTAGGCTACGCATTTTTCGTATCAGTGACGCAAAATATGTAATGTTTCGCATCGGTTGACACAAATCTCTGAAAGGCAGCGTGACCCCTGAAGGCTATATTAAAATGTTGTTTTGCGCTGCATGGTTACGTGGAGACTATCTTCAGCCATGATAAGCTCTTTGCATGATGACACCCACCTTCCATGAATGGAAATAAATCCTCTGAAGAGGGCATGTGGTGATGTAACAAAAAACTGTCAACTGCCCAAGCCTGGGATGGAGTGGGGGGGGGGGGGGTGATTAATGAATACCACTGACTGACGGGGTGGGGGCAGGGGTGGGGTGGGGGGTGATTAATGAATACCACTGACTGACAGGGTGGGGGCAGGGGGTGGGGTGGGGGTGGATTAATGAATACCACTGACTGACGGGGTGGGGGCAGGGAATGGGGCAGGGGTGGGGTGGGGGGTGATTAATGAATACCACTGACTGACAGGGTGGGGGCAGGGAATGGGGTGGGGGGGGGTTTAATGAATACCACTAATCCCTTGCCTGCCTGTTGATCCCAGCAGGTTCTTGGTATTAATGATTGTGTCAAACGGAGACTCACTCACGCCTTCCTGTGTGTTCTCACACCCTCCTGTGTGTTCTCACCCCATCCTTTGTGTTCTCACACCCTCCTGTGTTCTCACATCTGCCTGTGTTCTCACACCCTCCTGTGTTCTCATGCTCTCCTTTGTTCTCACACCCTCCTGTGTTCTCACACCCTCCTGTGTTCTCACACCCTCCTGTGTTGTGTTCTCACACCCTCCTGTGTGTTCTCACACCTGCCTGTGTTCTCACACCCTCCTGTGTTGTGTTCTCACACCCTCCTGTGTGTTCTCACACCTGCCTGTGTTCTCACACCCTCCTGTGTTGTGTTCTCACACCCTCCTGTGTGTTCTCACAACCACCTGTGTTCTCATGCCCTCCTGTGTGTTCTCACACCTGCCTGTGTTCTCACACCCTCCTATGATCTCACACCCACCTGTGTTCTCATGCCCTCCTGTGTTGTGTGTTATCATGCCCTCCTGTGTGCTCTGAAGGACGAGCTGGCCCGGGCAAAGAGGCAGTTGCAGTCCATGCTGATGATGAACTTGGAGTCACGGCCAGTCGTTTTTGAGGACATCGGCCGCCAAGTTCTAGCTTCCGGAAAGCGACGGCAGCCATCGTATTACTATGATGAAATCGGTAAGGGCTATGGTGCTGTGATATTCTGTCTACAAATGTGTTGAATGTCCAGTACGGAATTGGCAATGGCTATGGTGTTGCAGTATTTTATCTACACATGTATTGAATGTCTAGTACAGAATTGGCAATGGCTATGGTGTTGCAGTATTTTATCTACAGATGTGTTGAATGTCCAGTACAGATTGGCAATGGCTATGGTGTTGCAGTATTTTATCTACACATGTACTGAATGTCTAGTACAGAATTGGCAATGGCTATGGTGTTGCAGTATTTTATCTACACATGTACTGAATGTCTAGTACAGAATTGGCAATGGCTATGGTGTTGCAGTATTTTATCTACACATGTACTGAATGTCTAGTACAGAATTGGCAAGGGCTGTGGTGTTGCAGTATTTTATCTACAGATGTGTTGAATGGCAGGGGCAGGGAGCGGCTGTTTGTTGTTAACCATTTTTTGCTTGCTGAGGTCTGAACATTGGTGTGGACAACTGTGCAAGCACAGTGAACTAACTGCATAACCCGAACAAAGTGGGTGACCTCCCTTTTCTCTTGAACAAGACTTAGTTCATGTTGCAGTTCACAGTTTTGCCCTGGTCAAGCCTCAGTCATCATTGCGAAGTTCACTGGACAAAAAGCTAACTCCCATGCTGTTCACCTGTGCAGGAAGGTTCATGTTGCAGTTCACAGTTTCGCCCTGGTCTCATCTCAGTCATCACTGCGGAGTCCACTCAACAAAAAGCTAACTCCCATGCTGTTCACATGTGCAGGGAAAATCACAGAGAGCGACATTCAGCGAGTGGCCCATCGCATGCTCAGGTGCAAGCCAGCCGTCGCTGCCTACGGGACGCTGGAGCAGCTTCCGCGCTACTCAGACATCGAAGCGGCCCTCAGCAACAAAAATGGCCGCATGCCCCGACGCTTCCTTCTCTTCCGATGACATGATGATTGAATGAGCCTAGACTGTGTGAAATTGTTGGCAGGTGGACTGCTGTGTGTGAGTACCTGACAGTTTGTCGGGAAGTGAATTGCCACCTTTCCTGTGGTACTGTCAGGAGTGAATTACCACCCCTCCTATGGAGACCTGCTGAGTTTCTGTGCTTGGCCAGTGTCTGCAGGATCCACAGATGATGCATTGGCAGGATTGAAGAATGAAGTTTGAATAACTATGTGTTCCTTCTGGGGTTTTTTTTTCTTCATTATTCTGTTTTTTAATTGAAGCTGTCATCAGAAAGATAAAGGGTGAAAATATGTTGTCTTTGTTTTGTGCTTGTTTATTGGAAATCTTGCTCCCATTATCTCATCTCTGAGCATCTCAGAGTACAGGGAGTCACTCTGCTGCCATCATCTCCTCTCTTGACCTGGTTCTAGCTACAGGGAGACACTCTCCTCCCATCGTCTCCTCTCTTGACCTGGTTCTAGCTACAGGGAGACACTCTCCTCCCATCGTCTCCTCTCTTGACCTGGTTCTAGCTACAGGGAGACACTCTCCTCCCATCGTCTCCTCTCTTGACCTGGTTCTAGCTACAGGGAGACACTCTCCTCCCATCGTCTCCTCTCTTGACCTGGTTCTAGCTACAGGGAGACACTCTCCTCCCATCGTCTCCTCTCTTGACCTGGTTCTAGCTACAGGGAGACATTCTCCTCCCATCGTCTCCTCTCTTGACCTGGTTCTAGCTACAGGGAGACACTCTCCTCCCATCATCTCTCTTGACCTGGCTCAGCACAAGGCCGTGAGACACTGAACATCTGCCTGCCTCATGCACTTGTTACAGGGATGATGACCCCCATGTGATGCCTTTGCCAGTTAATCACATTCCTTCTTCCCAGCAACTTTGTCTGCCTGTAGCTAGTGCACCTGGCCTTCAGATGTTCAGTGTCCTCCCTGTAGCTAATGCACCAGGTGTTCAGCGTATTCCTGTAGCTAGTACCCCAGGCTTTCAGATGTTCAGCATCTCCCTGTAGCTAGTGTACCAGGTGTTCAGATGTTCAGCATCTGTATATCTAGTGCACCAGGCACACGGATGCTTAGTGTCTCCCTGTAGATAGTGCACCAGACACCCAGACGTTCTGTTAGTGCGCCAGGTGTTCAGACGTCCAGTGTCTCCCTGTAGCTAGTGTACCAGACACAGACGTTCAGCGTCTCCCTGTAGCTAGGGCACCGGGCGTTCAGTTACTTGGTGTCTCCCTGTAGCTAGTAAACCAGACACACACACAGACATTCAGCGTCTCCTTGTAGCTAGGGCATTGGGCACACAGACATTCAGCATCTCCCTGTAGCTAGGGCACCAGGCACACAGACGTTCAGTGTCTCCCTGTAGCTAGGGCACTGGGCACACAGACGTTCAGCATCTCCCTGTAGCTAGGGCACTGGGCACACAGACGTTCAGCGTCTCCCTGTAGCTAGGGCACGGGCACACAGACGTTCAGTGTATCCCTGTAGCTAGGGCATCAGGCACACAGACGTTCAGCGTCTCCCTGTAGCTAACGCAGCAGGCACACAGACGTTCAGCGTCTCCCTGTAGCTAGAGCAGCAGGCACAGACGTTCAGCGTCTGTATATCTAGTGCACCAGACACAGACATTCAGTATCTCCCTATAGCTAGGGCACCAGGCAGGCACACACTCAGCATCTCTGTATAACTAGTGTACCACATGTTCAGCATCTCTGTATATCTAGCGCACCAGACGTTCAGCATCTCTGTATATCTAGCGCACCAGACGTTCAGCATCTCTGTATATCTAGTGCACCAGACGTTCAGCATCTCTGTATATCTAGCGCACCAGACGTTCAGCATCTCTGTATATCTAGTGCACCAGAAACACAGACATCCAGCATCTCCAACAGAACAGACAAGCTATGAGGCTTATTTTTGTTTTGTTTCCAGATGGTTTTATTTGGCAAAATATCTCACCAACAAACAAACAAATGTTTTCACCGAAGAAAGTCAGAACAAATACCACAAACATGTTCCCTTGATTGTAATAATAAATAGCTTATTACAATTTACATCTCAAAAGCCAAAAAAAGAGATTTGAACTGCATTCAGTAAAGTACATGTCATCAACCTCAACAAAAGAACACACAATAAATGCCCACAAAATGACAAGTGAATGAAAGGGATTAACACCAGCACAGAGCACACCAACACTGCAATAAGAAAAGAAAGGTCTATGCCAACTAATAGGTCCTGTTATGGCTGAGCATGCTTAATGCTTGGATCTGCTGTAAAAACCATGCATTTTCTTTTCACCAACTCTTGAAGAACATGTTAATCAGGAAGAGGTGGTGTCAGCTTCCATTAAATAAAATATGTATGTATGCTGGCAGGGGTTTTACTTCTGCCCTCATATAATTCACCTATTTTGGCACAAAAATGCACCAAATTCCTTCTCCAAAAGGAATCCATAGCCTGGCACCCGACACATTTTGGCACAAAAATGCACCAAATTCCTTTCCCCAAAGGACCCTGTAGCTTGGTATCTGACACATTTTGGCACAAAAATGCACCACATTCCTTTCCCAAAAGAACTTCATAGCCTGGTACCCAACATTCACCTGTCAGACTGTGTTGACAAGAAACATAACTGCAGTTCCAGGCCAGCCAACAGTTAATATCACAAGACTGGTGGAAAAGAATCTTTTTTAAGCTCTACACAGCACATGGACCCATTTGGGACTCACTCCATTTGGCCCTTACTTGTTACAAAGTCAGGCTAATTAGGTGAAGGCAGAGAGGCCTGGGACAACTTTCAGTCAGATTAGTTCAGTCAAATAGAATGTTAATAAAGATCACTCAACACCATTGATTTTTCTCTTACAGTTGTGTACGAATATTGCTAGGCTCTTACTTAAAAAAAAGTTTTTTAAAGTGGAGGATGTACCTCTAGTGGAGTTTATGTACCTTGTGTTTACGTGCATGCCAGGTGAGAGTTCCCGTAGGCAACTCTGGTCTTTGTTGTTGTACTTGTGTTACGTGTTTTGAGCGCTAATTAACTCCCTTGTGGGTTGATTCTGTTAGTTAGTTGATAATTGGATTTTAACGTCCTGTCAACCACACAATTCAGGACACCTCAGGACAATCACATTCTGTCATAAGCAAATTCACACGTCAAAACTATTCTCATATGTAAACCTTTTCTCAAGTCAATCCACAAAACCAGCCCCTACACAAACATAAATAAAGAATACATACACAAACATCAAACGCAAATGTTAGATCTCTCTGCAAACCCAAAAATTAGTTGTGTGCATGGCTGCAAACAAACTCCACCTCCGCAAACTTCCTGAACACAGCCCCAGTCAAAACTCAGATGGCCAAAAAGAAGAAGAAAAAAAGAGCAAATATTCTACAACCTGCATTCAAATCTGAGAAATATCACTTGTCAGTGACCTCAAAAATGGGTCAAAATCATAAAAACAGGTTTGAATGTGGACAGTTTTGTGGGGGGTATCCACAAACAGGTAATGGAAAGATCTCAACTCACAAAGAAACCAAGAAAACGACGTGATTAAGGTTCTAATGATAAAGGACCCCAACACGTTTCATATACATGTGTAACAACAGAAAATTGCACACTACTACTACTGCTACTACTACTCCTACTACTACCTCAAGCACATAAAACTGAAAGGAAAAGGCAGTCCCGTACACATCAGCAACACATTTACAATTATTGCAGGAATACGTCAGTCATCACAAACAAATTTATCACACATGTTCTTCATCCTGCAACTAAGCCATTTGTTTTGTGAATATCCAGTCAGCAGTTTGTTTGGTCAGCATTACTTAGTTGATTGGGTGTACAGACAGTCCATGCAAACTTCCACCTTTTTTTCAGACTTTGTTTTGAGGAGGGAGCTGCATTTCACAGCTCAATCATTGAGGATGTTCAAAGGCGTATCTTTTTGGATCGTAATTCGACTCTCTGAAGGAGATCAACATTTTTGGAAAGTTAAACCTGTGGGGGGGGGGGGGGGGGATCCATTTTAGTTTTACCTCTGTTCTTTAATTAATGATGTGCTAGTTTTGACATGTATATATTTTGAGCAGTTATTGTGTTTTACCCTGATATAACCATCATGGTTGACTGGGAGTTAAGAACCAATTTCCTGCCTACCTTCTTCATTTTTTTTGGGGGGGGAGGGAGGAGAGGGAAGGGGGTTTAATTGTCTGAAGACCTGCATCTCAGGACTATGTTCATTGTTGGCCTTCTTAGGAGTAGCACTTTGAGTAGGCCCTCAAAATTCACACACACACACCACACACCAAAAAAAAACTTTCAAAATTCACCCACCTAAGTAGTTTGCTTAGCAGTTTGGTACGTAGTTTGCTTCCTGATTTCCATTCCATGAAAAACATCACCAGAATCACTTGAGTTTGTTTCAACACAGTATGAATAACCAAACGGACAGGCAAACAATGATAAACAAGCAGGGGGGGAAAAGCAGATATTCACAATAAAATGTGAATTTTGCATTCAATTTGAATGTACCTCTGATAGAGGGTGTACCTCTGATAGAAGGTGTACGGAGGATGTACCTCTGGTAGAGGATGTACATGGAGGAAGTACCTCTGATTGAGGATGTACCTCTGATAGAGGATGTACCTCTGACTGAGGATGTACCTCTGATTGAGGATGTACCTCTGATAGAGGATGTACATAGAGGAAGTACCTCTGATTGAGGATGTACCTCTGATAATGGGTGTATAGAGGATGTACCTCTGACCGAGGATGTACATAGAGGATGTACCTCTGATAGAGGATGTACCTCTGACAGAGGATGTACCCAGAGAATGTAACTCTGATGCAGTTCATGTACCTCGTATTTACACATGCCATGTGAGAATTACCGTTGGTGACTCAGGTCTTTGTTGTTGTAGACTTGTACTTGTGTGACTTCTTTCAAGCACTATTTAACTGCCTTGTGTGTTGATTCCGCAACACAGCATTCAGGAATCTCTGCATCTCCCCGCACCCCACCCCCCACAAAAAGACAAAGGAAAATGCATGTAAACACACATGCACAAACTAAACACTAGTTTCAAGATTTAAAATGATTGAACAAGCATAAAACTGATGGAATGTTTACAAAACATTCTAACCATATAATTCATGGAGAAAATAAACCTGCCTCTTCCCTTCCCCAAGAAGACAAAGGAAAATGCACGAAAACACATGCACCAACTGACACTAGTTTCAGGGTTTAAAATGGCTGAACACGCAAAAAACTGATGGAATGTTAACAAAAAATTCTAACCATACAATTCATGGAGAAAAGAAATCTGCTGTAGACAAATGCAGCTTGCATTGAAATGTACAAGCAATAAACAGCATATCTCAATAATGTTTTTAAAAGATCATGAGATTGACAAAGAAGGTTGGCATGGTGACCAGAAGTACTATCTTCCCTTGAGAATGCACTCAGTTGGCATGGTGATCAGGAGCATCATCCTCTTTCCAGAAAGCGCTGGGCTGGCACAGCGCTCAGAAAGAGGACTGGCGCGACAGGCTGGTTCCCCCTTTCAGACTTAGCACCTGTACTCCCGTGTTGAAGGTTCCCACAAGAATACTGCAGGGGAAAAAATCAATAAGCTGATAACAAAAAAAATATAAGAAAATAACTTAATTTGACAGCAGACAATTACCTGGAAATTTTCTGCACTTCATGTTTTATTTTTTCAAATGATTGAGTGATAAAAAAATTGCACTTAATTTTTTACTTTTTCAAACGATGGATTGAGTGATTGATTCAACTTTATTTGTCAATGGTGAAGATATTAACACAAAGGCCGACTCACATATCTGCCACTGCTACAGTACAACTAATAACCAAGACATTCATTGTGAAATATTATGACAAAATGCAACATTATATATTAAACAAATGCAACATACAACAAAGAAACGGACACTTAATTTACAAGAAAACAGTCAAATCAAGAGGGTTTTTTTGGGGGGGGGGTGGGGGGGAGGGGGGGGGTCTCTACCGTTCTCACCTTCCGTCTCTGTAGGCAATCATTGAGGTCAGTGGTCCTGACCCTTCCAGGTTGCATTCACACAGACAGTCTGAAACACAGTCACCCAAAACTAGTCTGAGAAATGATGTGCTTTGTAATAAACAAATAAAGAATTGGTAAAATGAAAGCACAAATGTAGTCTGCTGAACATGCACACACACACACTATATATATATAATATATATATATATATATTATATATATAATATATATATATAACATGCACACACAAATGTGTATGCATGCATACAACCATGCATATAATAAACCACACACACACACACACATGTATGCATGTGTACACACACACACATGCACGTGTACACACACACACATGCATGTGTACACACACACACGCATGTGTACACACACACACACATGCATGTGTATGCATGCATACGATAACACACAAACACACACACACACACACGTGTACACACACACACACATGCATATGTACACACATGCATACAATAACACACACACATACAGAGAAGTCCAAACCAGTCCTACCTTTAGTAAACATGTCCCACACACGTACACTGCAGTCTCGTGACGCCGTGGCGATGAGAGAGCTTTCATGATTGGTCGGCAGAAATATGCACGCCTCAATTGCTTCCCGGTGACCCTTGAACTCATTCCGTATAGAGCCATCAGCCAAGTTCCACAACTGTTTAACACAATGGAAAAGAATGAATATAGTACAAATGAAAGAAGAAGGGCAAAGGTTTCAAGAAAAGTGATCTTAAATGATAAGGTAGGTGTGTCATCAGAGTGATCCCTCATCAGGGTGGTCTCTCACTGGGGTGGTCTTATCAGGGCAATCTGTCATCGGGGTGGTCTCTCATTAGGATGATTTCATGAGGGTGGTCTCATCAGGGTGGTCTCATGACGGTGATCCCTCATCAGGCTGGTCTCTCATCAGGGTGGTCTTATCAGGGCAATCTATCATCAGGGTGATCTCTCATCAAGGTGGTCCCTCATCACGGTGGTCTCTCATCAGGGTGATCTCTCATCAGGGTGGTCTCTCATCAGGGTGGTCTCTCATCAGGGTGGTCTCTCATCAGGGTGATCTCTCATCAGGGTGGTCTCATCAGGGTGGTCTCTCATCAGGGTGATCTCTCATCAGGGTGGTCTCTCATCAGGGTGGTCTCTCATCAGGGTGGTCTCATCAGGGTGGTCTCTCATCAGGGTGATCTCTCATCAGGGTGGTCTCATCAGGGTGGTCTCTCATCAGGGTGATCTCTCATCAGGGTGGTCTCTCATCAGGGTGGTCTCTCATCAGGGTGGTCTCATCAGGGTGGTCTCTCAGGGTGGTCTCATCAGGAGAGTTACTACTGCAGGTCAGACAGCACGCTTCCATCACTGGTCACATCGTGATTCCCCTAAACTACTGCATCTTTGTGAAAGTGCACAATACAAGATGACACCCTGTGTAGGTGTTCATGATGGCCTAACAACCACTGCCACAAAGATAACTACTGCAGGTAAGACACCACGCTTCCATCGCTGGTCACATCGCCATTCCCCAATCTACTGCATCATTGAAAAACAGCATTATAAAGAGGACAACCTGCCCTAGTACTTACAGTGGCCTCACACCCATTCCCGCCAAAGCCGTTGCTGCAGGTGAGACACCATGCTCCATCGCTCGTCACGTCACAGCTCATCTGAATGTACTGCTTCTTGATGAAACTGCGCACCACGCTCAAGGTGCGCGAATCAAAGACTCTGTGCCGGCAAAAAAACATTAGCTCAGCATTTATTTAGCACATCATACACACGATATAATCCATGGATGATTCTGTCCTCATAATTTTAAAATTTAAATTCAAAATTTGAGAAAAAAGCCCAAAAGGTCTCAATGTGGTGTTTCATCTGAAATGACAACTTGTAAGTTTTTCGATGTTTCTCTTCATTCACTTTGTTCCACCCACCATTTGCTTTGTCACATGCTTTTCACCTTGTCAACCGCACCCATGATTCACTACGTTCTACCACCACTGCCACACACCCACCACACTTTGCCACAAACGCATTATTCACTTTGCCCTGCACCCCCTATTCACTTTGCTACACATTGACCATTCTTTTTGCCACAAACCTATCATACACTTTGCCAAACACCCATCATTCACTTTGCCACACACCCACCATTCACTTTCCACTCTTTCCACCCATCCAACCTTCACTTTGTCACACATTATCTACTTTGCCACACACACACCACTCATTTTGCCACACCCCAACCATTCACTCTGTCACATGTACACCACACACTTTGCCATGCACCAACCATTCACTCTGCCACATACATGTACATGACTCCATTTTGCCATGCACTATCCATTCACTTTGCCACACACATGTATACCACTCCATTTTGCCATGCACCACCCATTCACTTTGCCACACACATGTATACCACTCCATTTTGCCATGCACCACCCATTCACTTTGCCACACACATGTATACCACTCCATTTTGCCATGCATCACCCATTCACTTTGCCACATGCACACCACTCACTTTGCCATGCACCACCCATTCACTTTGCCACACACATGTATACCACTCCATTTTGCCATGCACCACCCATTCACTTTGCCACATGCACACCACTCACTTTGCCATGCACCACCCATTCACTTTGCCACGTGCACAACACTCACTTTGCCACACACTAACCATTCACTTTGCCACACACATGTACACCGCTCCATTTTGCTGTGCGTCAACTATTATTCACTTTGCCACATGCACAAACCATTCACATTGCCACACACACACCACTTCTTTTGCCACACACCAACCATTCACTTTGCCACATGCACACCACTCACTTTGCCATGCACCAACCATTCACTTTGCCATGCACACGCACACGCACCTGCATTTGAGCAGAGACATACCTGACTTCCTTGTCTTCGCCTGTCTGTATGACCAGATGAGAACCAGGGATCCACTTCACGTCTGTCACCTATCACGAGCAATTCACAACCACCGTTACACAGCATGACAGAGACAATATACAGCAAAGAGCAAGTGCATAATAAATTGATAGCACACACACACACACACACACACACACACACACACACACACACACACACACACACACACATATATATATATATGTGTGTGTGTGTGTAAAAGTACTGAGTATATAGAATGACGATTGCGCTGATGTTCTTTTTACATGTTGCTTTTAAATTACTGAGTCTTTAGTAGTTAGCTGCATTGCCCTGTGAGGGATGATTGAAGTATATTGACTTCTCAGCAGAGCTTTGAAAGCTCCTGAGGATCTTATGAGATGGAGTGCTATAAATAACATACTAGTGTAACCGAGTACATCTGCACATTGTGTTTGTGTTGTTGTACTCTGCATGTCACTCTGTCTGTGTTCTTTCATGTGTTGACATTGTTCAATCTTTTACAAACGTGTTGCGTGTTGTGATTTAGTCGTCACTAAAAGACGTAGTGAGACAGCGCGAGGGAATAACAACGGCCTCTCGCATGTACCATCCAAAAGAAAAGAAGAAATAAAATCAGGAACCTCTGGCTGTGGCTCGTTTGTTGTTCCTTACTTCCAACCTGCTACTTCCATCGACCGTTTACACTAGTATCATTACTAAACTGACCAGGTTTTGAGGGATGTTATTTTGCTGCAGGCAAGCCCCTGTCTCCACATCCCAAATGCGAACAGTGTTGTCACGGGAACCACTGCAGAGAAGAGTGTTGTCTGGAAAAGAGCACACCATCAAAACAGTCATGTATTATTACTGGTTAACATGGCTGCTGATATCCAACAGGGACAGTGCAAATTCAAGGGCTGCAACCACAGGAGACTTCAATTATGATATATACACAAACACTTTCTCTCTCTCGCTCTCTCTCTCTGTCTGTCTGTCCATCCATCCGTCCGTCCCTATCTCTCTCAATCTCTCACACACACACACACAGACGCACAAAGAAAAAAAAGACAAATGGAGTGCAAAAAATACTGAGGATGCAAACATTTTACAGCAAATGCATTCTAACTTTCAATGGCACTAAACAACCCCCCCACCACCACCCCCAAAAAAGTGACTTCACGCCCTTTAGGGCACAATCATAAAACAACAACAAAAGTAGATTATGTTTTTTAGGGCACAATCACAAAACAACAATGGCAGTTAAAGATGCATCTTGTTAAGGCTGGTTATATTAAACCATCGTTTTTTACCCATAAAGTCATCATGTGCTGCTGCTAATCATTTTTTTTAACCAAATCTGTCAACAAAGTACAGGAAGCAAACAGATCAGTCTTGATAATGATTTTTTTTTTTAAATCTTTAAGTTAAAGTATAACCAATACATTAGTTAATAGCATTCCCTTGCCCCAATACCACCTTCACAGTTGACTGGGTGTTGCAAAATACCAGGAATCAATGACCATAGCCAAAGTAACATTCCTCATCCTAACTGTACATTATATATAAATACATTAGCCTAACCGGTGTTGAGGTGTATGGCGGTGACAACCAGCTCATGTCCGGTGAAGTCCCGCATGCAGTGTGAGTTGCCTCGCTGCCACATCTTGATGGTCTTGTCACGTGAGGCACTGAAGATGCCATTGCAGCTGCTTCCGTAGCACACCTAAAAAAACACACAAACGCACCTGAACAAATACACCTGAACAAACACACAAAGACACTTGAACAAATACACCTAAACAAACACACCTGAACAAACACACAAAGTCACCTGAACAAATACACCTGAACAAATACACCTGAAAAAACACACAAAGACATTTGAACAAATACACCTCAACAAACACACAAAGACACCTGAACAAATACACCTAAACAAATACACCTGAACAAACACACAAAGTCACCTGAACAAATACACCTGAACAAATACACCTAAACAAACACACCTGAACAAACACACAAAGACACTTGAACAAATACACCTCAACACACAAAGACACCTGAACAAATACACCTAAACAAACACACCTGAACAAACACACAAAGTCACCTGAACAAATACACCTGAACAAATACACCTGGAAAAAAACACAAAGACACTTGAACAAATACACCTCAACAAACACACAAAGACACCTGAACAAATACACCTAAACAAATACACCTGAACAAACACACAAAGTCACCTGAACAAATACACCTGAACAAATACACCTTTAAAAAAACACACCTGAACAAACACACAAAGACACTTGAACAAATACACCTCAACAAACACACAAAGACACCTGAACAAATACACCTAAACAAACACACCTGAACAAACACACAAAGTCACCTGAACAAATACACCTGAACAAACACACCTGAACAAACACACAAAGTCACCTGAACAAACACACCTGAACAAACACACAAAGACACCTAACATCACTCAGGGCTCCTGCAACTGTCAACAATGAAGAACTAGAGGATTCTAAAAACATGGCCATCTTCTTTCTCAATATTAATTATAAATAAATTACCTTTGTAATTTCTCGGTCATGGCCTATCCAGCGATCCTCCACACGATCGTTGTGGTAGTCATACAGCACCACACTCTGTTGACATAAATGATAAAAACAAAGTTTTCAGAGTTGCATAAAAAGTGGTTGAGTTCAGACAGTAAGAATACAAATTCTGACATAAGAATGTAAAAAATTTGGCCAGCCTAGAATAAATAAATATAACCTGGTTACAAATATATAATATTATATATAATATATATATGTAACCATGTAAAAATTGTAATTACAGAAACTTGTCAGAAGACAACATATGACACTCACATACATCATATCATTCTGCCATTACCAAAACAAAATGCAACATGCATGCACGCACAAAACACACACACACACACACACACACACACACACACACACACACACAAAGAGGCAAACTCATACACATACACACACACCCAAACTCATGCACACACACACACACATACATTATGCACATTGATGCAAACACTCAGTCAGTCAATGACACAAAGTGACAAACACATCATAGACCTAAAACACGGATCCACACTCACACATGCACAAACACACACACACACACACACACACACACACACACACACACACACACACACACACACACACACAATGTATACACTCACAGTCACACTGACACACACACATGCACACACACAAAGCCTACAGTACCACTACCACAAACATGTACATAAAATAACATGCACACACACACACACACAAAGCCTACAGTACCACAAACACATACATGTATACACACACACATACATAAAATAATATGCACACACACACACACACACACAATTAAAATACCTTAATGGTACAGTCAGTGATCCACATACCTTATCCTTGCTGCCAGACAGGCAGAGTCCAGGCTGGATGGCAGCCAGCGTGACCACAGCATCACAATGGATGCTGGGCCGAGATATTTTGCCATTCCCCAGTGTGGTGTCACCTCCCCCCTCACCCACACACTCAGTCACCTCTCTCTCTTGTCCCCTGAAACACACAGTGAATTCTGCACTGCAAAATAAGCATAGAAGAAATTTAGAAACTGGATGTTCACTGAAGCTTTCTTTCCAAGGTTTGACAGGATCTTTGGAAGACACTTGATTCTTTGGAAGAACGGAACTGAATCTGATGTGGGAAGTCCAATCCAACATCTTCTTCTATTGTAAAATGCAAGACATTTGATTCTTTGGAAGAACAGAACTGAATCAGATGTGGGAAGTCCAATCCAGCATCTTCTTTTATTGTAAGACATTTGATTCTTTGGATTTGGAAGAACGGAACTGAATCAGATGTGAGAAGTCCATTCCAGCATCTTCTTCTATTGTTACTATTTTGCATTATCATGGGCAACTAAAGTCCAAATCACCGGAAGCTAGCCTGAACTCAAAACACATTTAGTCCAACCTAGGTCAGCCCTAACAGTCCAGAAGATTAAAAATAAAATAAAACCTCAGAATCAAGTATTTCATTTAAAATATTGCTCCACTGAGTTTATTTTCAGTTTAGAATCCTACAGTTTGAGTCTGCATCAGTTATGATCACTAGGACTCAGTGTAGAAGACACTGTCAAATGTCACATGTCATAGGTCTATCTGGCTTGCCAGCTGCCCATTCACACTGCCTCTTTGAGCTTGTTTATCCTGTGACATCAAAGCAGTAGTGTATGCAATATGGGTGAGCTAGGACACTTGTCACTGTTGTGTCGGTGTTTGCGTTAACCGGTAATTTCTGGTATTTTACCAGTTAAGATCAGCGTAGACCAGAAAACAATTCAGCAATCAGTCAGACATACCTGCTTTTAATTTGTTTGACTGGTTCTCAAAAACGAAGCACAGTTAAGAGAGTTTGAGTGTGTGTGGGTGTTTGTGTGATCGTGTGTGCATGCGTGTGTGCACATGGGTGTGTTCTAGACAGGGAAAGAAGCAGGGTGGTCACTAGCAGAACTCTACTATGGTGCCTAGTGGTAGTAGTTTACTAGTATAGACAGCCATGTATCTGACCAGTTATAGTGATTGTCTGACTGGTTTCTATGAACCACTTTCACCACCATATAGATGTCACACCAGTTTAAAAAATGTCTAGCATGATCACACACTCTGAACATTGCTTTCCGGCACCTTCCTCCAAACTGCCAGATTTAGTTACGCCACTGAAGGGGCACTCTTTATGCCCATGCAGCTGTCCATTGACGCAGTCAGCGCCCTCCGAAAGGTTTGGGTACTAATAAGACTGTGGAAGCAACCTAGCGCCCAAGCACGCAAGTAAACATGAGGTGCATCCATCCCAGGTTAAAAAAGAAGAAGTTCCGTCTCGATTCAAATGATTTTGGTTTTATTTGAGCTGGTGTCAGCAACATGGTCAGGTTATAAAACAAACGTCTGATACAATTTGAGTTATTTGTAACAAACGTATTACTGTTTGAGCACCAGCAAAAAACTGCTCGTTAGCTGACAGTTTTCTGGACCCTATGGTGTAACTAAATACGGCAGTGGTTGAAGGAAGGATGTCGTAAACCACTGCTTGGAGTTTGGCATAATCACTGCGGGTGCTGCAAGTCCAGTCACTCAAGAAATTCAATTCTGAAACTGATTATTGACCTGTAACAGTGTCACACTGTCAGTACTTTTCTATCTCCAGCAACAACCCAAAACACTAAAATGACTAGCAATGGCCTGCCCATAGACCATAAGAGCTATGACTTACATTGTTACAAGGAAGATGAAAAAATCAAGGGATTTGAAGCTTTAAAAAAGGTATCTGTCACTCAAAACCAATAAAATTTTGAAAAGGCTAGCTCACTTATTTAAGTTATTAAAAACTTAGTCTGGCCAAGTTTCAGAAATCAACACACCTCTTAGTAAGTTAGTAGGTTTAGTGACTTATGAGAGTTATGCATATTAACTGTTATAATATTAAATATTATCTAAGTGTAAGAACTAAGATAAAAGCGGCTGTGTGCATTTTGGCAAATTTAACACGGAAAACATCCGATATTCTCGCCCTAACCCCAAGATGCTTCTCTTGGGATTGGGTCGCAATAAGAGGCGCTCTCCTCAAAGTCTAACGCGCACTGTGCTGTGTAAGGAGCACTCAATCATCAAGCAAGAATCGATCGTGTACTGTAAATTTTAAGTTCAGCATGTCACCATAGCTCGACCACGTCTCATTCCTAACCTCACGTTTTGCCCCTTCTTCCGATTTTTCTTCTGTTAAGAATTTAAGTGACCTCAATCATCAGGTTTGTATACCTGTCGTATCTTGGTGTCTTCCTTTTGCTGAAGAGTTTTCCCATCACTCGATTGATTAGGCCACGCACCACCAACGCCAGTAAAAAGTCAGGCGATGCATAATTTTTGCACACAACTTCTTTGTCCCAGCAAGTCGGAACGACGCTTGCGTCGCTATGCAATAGTCTTACAGTTATCTCCCTTGCGTTGTCTGCTTCAAACCTCTAATAAAAGTAATAAGTGGCTTCAGATGCACAGGTCTTTCTTCAATGTGCAATAGTGTGTGCAATCGCACTAGACACTGAAATTACCCGGGTGTATCTGATGCAGTAGACACGCGAAAACTAATAACAACAAAACCACAAAAGACAAAATCAGGCCTAGTAATCTCATACAAGTTATCAGGCCACCATTGCGGTACTACGGGTATCACCATATGCGAAAATAATAATAATAATGTATATTTATCATGCGCTCTTCAACGCCCTGAGCGCTCACATGATACATATTAACCTAAATATGATATTCTATACACATGTAGAGTATAGTTCTACCAAAACAATTTACATAAAGTATTATAAAAAAATATATTTTGAAAAAAAAACTTACGCACTACAAACACACACACACACACACACACACACACACACACACACACACACACACACACACACTGACTGTAGCAGAAACTGGGTACTGATATTAGTTAGGATGTAAATACTGTGAGAAGAGGAAGGTTTTCAGTTTGGCTTTAAAAGATGACAGGGCTGAGCAGTGTCTAAGGTCTTGTGGGAGTGAATTCCAAATGTAAATGTGGGGTCCAAAGCGGCAAGAGAAGGCGCGGAAGCCATGAGTTTGTATTGTTGGATTTCCAGCAAGCGGGTGTCAGCCATTGTTTAATATTTTCTTTTATATGTCGAAACGTAATTGTCAAAAAAGAACTGTGAATTGTGTTATCCTCATTCGTACAGCTAATATTCAGCATATGGTGAAACGACAGAAGAGGGAACATTCGTTATTTCGGCGCAACTTCAGTGTCTCAGTCTCTCCCCTGGAGTAATCCCAACCAGTCGACGGTGGCTCTTCTTCTTTGAGGAACAAAATCGACGTTTTTCTCGTTCTTTTCCTCTTCTTCTTTGATACAGGCAGCTATCTATCCTTTATGATGCACTTTGGGGCGGCGTTGCAGTGTGGTAATATGGACAGAAGAACTGACTGGAGGTTTTCAGTGTTGTTGGCGTTGCTGCTGCTGTGTATTTTACTCTGCTCTGTAGTTCATAGTTTTGTATTGACAGTTTAAAATAAGCGTTCTTTTTAACCTTTCGTGTGTTTTGATCTTGTTTTAGAACGCTCGCGGTCAATCGCAGCAGATATACTACAGTAACTAGTATCTCTGATCCCAGGAAGTCCATTCTCCCCCTGCCAAAATTGGTAGGTGTGACGTCCCCTCGCTACGAAATTCAGGGGGCGCTCGGTACTTCCGGTTGCCTCTCGCAGATCGTTTGGTCGGAACGTTTGTGCACGTATTATAGTTTATACTTCTTTTCTCGAGCAAAACGCCACATATTCAGGTAAAGTATTCAGTAGAGTTACCAATTTGTCAATATAAAAGTTGTTGTTACGATTTTTGTGCCAGTCGTATCCCAAATTGCTTCGTAGGGTGGCCTTTTCCGGAGATTGACCGCATGTTACTTTATTCAAAAGGGCTCGATTATCGATAACTTGGCATAGCCACTGAAGGATTGATGAAATATCCCGTTGATCCATGGGATCATAATTGTTATAAACAACAACAACAAAACTTACAACTTCATAAATAATACCATGTATGGATTGGGAACTGCAACCAAAGGCACTTTTTAAGGGTGTTAGTACTGTTAGTGTTACAGTCGTAATCTTACATTGTTACAGTTACACCGGTTATCTTTTATTTTATATAGTTTTAAACATTTACGGTTTAAGTTTTAACACAGATTCATCATAGTTCAGGAGCTGTGTGAGAGTCGAGGTGGCCGTCCTGGGTTGTCCGTCCTAACGAGCTTTCTGGTTTCCGTGGACGTAAAGCTATATTGAACCATGCTTCGGCACTAGTCTCAGCTTATCCCTAATATGTCAACTGACATCTGAGGACATTAAGCAACACTACCTACCTACCTACCTACCACAGATTCAGCCCGTCCCTAATAAGCCTTATGGTTTCTGTGGACGTTAAGCACCATGTTTACTTACTTACACAGATTCAGTGAACCGGTTTGGCCTAGTGGTAAGGCGTTAGGTTGGTAAGCGGAAGGACCTCGGTTCGATACCACTTCGGCTCTCCTTTCTCTTCAAAAAGGTTGTGGTTTGTGAACACTGTCTTGTGACTTTGTCCATCACTTCCTACTGAAACATTAAAATGGCTCTCATCGCTGCCCATCTTAATGCAGGTCATTCTGGTGGTGACAGTGTAGCGATAGGTATATAATCTCCCTCTTCCCCCACCTCCATACCCCCTTCCCCCCCCTTCTCCCCATCCCTAATAAGCCGTATGGTTTCTGTGGATGTTAAGCACCATGTTTACTTGCTTACTTACCAGGATTCATGCCGTCCCTAACATAGTAATAAGCCGTACGGTTTCTGTGGATGTTAAGCACCATGTTTACTTACACAGATTCATTTTTAGTGAGCTTACTATAATATAAATTATAATCTAAAAAGTGGAATAGAGTACCCTGGATTGTCACTGTTCAGTATCAACCTTCACTGGCTTCAGAGACTCCTGTGGCTGTAGATGTTCTGCCCTAAACATGCCATAGTCAAGGGAAATGACACCATAGACAGGCAGGCAAAGCAACCATCTTGAGGAGCTTTGTCTGAGAAGTTATGAAGGGTTGAGCTTGAGACACTGCTTGTGAGCACACAGCCAATGACATCACATCAGTCACCTGGAGGAGAGCTTGAATACCTGTGAGTACAAAGCCAGTGACATTACACCATCAGTCACCTGGAGGAGAGAGGTATAGAAAGAGTTGCTCAACAGTCTTCCTTCAAAGTGCGGGAAAGGACCATCAATCAGACAAACACTGGAACTGTGTCAGACTCAGAGGCAACATTGTCACTGATGAAACTTCAGAGAGACAGGGTGAAGTGCATGTGATATGGGTGTTTTGGAATTTTTAGATCCCATCTAAAAATTAAACTGAAGTGCCTGAACTGGTCTTAGCAGTAACTTATCATCACTGTCACATTATTTCCATTGCACTCCATCAGCTGCAACTAGTGCAAGTTCTAATGTTACTTGTGTTATTGTTTTGTTGTTTTTTCGTTTTTTCAATATATTTTTTGTCCTTTCAGGAGGCACCATGCCGCCAAACAACCCCTTGTCAACCTGGGGTAATGAGAAAACAATGAACTTGAATACTCTTGTTTTGACCAACATCCAGTCTTCACCCTACTTCAAGGTCAACTTGTTTGAGCTGAAAACCTACCATGAAGTCATTGACGAGATATATTACAAGGTCAGTTATTCTATTCTTAATCTTATCCAGGATTTGATTTGATTCCAAGCTCTTAGTTAATTGATAACATTTAATACTAATACTAGTCTACTCTTAGCTTAATAATAATAATATCAAGTCTGTCAGAAACTAGAAATTGCAGAATGAACACTGCTGCTGAGTTCATTTGGCATGGCCATGTTATTAAATATATGTTCCTCCTGGTTTATCTTTATGCTGTAATTTCATTTTCAACAGTTTAACTTCAAGGAAAATGAAGTTATAACGTGAAAATAAATAACTAGGTCAAAAAAACAAGCTTAAACTGCCTGAGCAATGCCCAGTAGGTTTACAGTTATAGTACAGTGCCAAAGAGATGCAATCTTGCTAGTGAATATTAAGAATAAGAGTGTCCTGAGGAGAAACTAAGGTCACAAGTGATAGTAATTGGTATTGATCAGAACAAGGACAGCATTACTGATTTAGAAGTTTATTCATTGGAATTCCCATTGCCACCCCCAAAATTTCCAGAGCCTAAGAGTTAACCCCCATAAAATGTTAACTGTTGGAAGGAGTGATAGTCTCACAGTCACAGCCACACACAGTCTTTAGGTGTACAATTGTTGAGGAGGCTTTTTGTTTGTTTGTTTGTTTTTAAGTTAACAAAATTGAAAGAAGCTTGCACACATTACAGATGAAAGATAATCCAGAGTTTTGCTGGGCAGGTGAGCCACTTGGAACCGTGGGAAAAAGGCAGCAGAAAGACAGCAGGCCAAACTGGAATGTGCGGAGGGGTAAGTGTTGGGTTTTGGATCAGTTCTCTGCATGCTTTGCACTAGGTCCAGGTGTTAGTTAAATGGAGATGTGTACATCAGTCAGTCACAGCTTCATGTAATAAGGTCAGTTTTGTAAAGGGGCATACCTAGGCAGTTCACCCAGACCAGAGGGTTAGGTGTTTGAGCAAGAGGGATCACGTAGTGTCTGCTGTACCACGAGCAGGAATGATTATGTCGACTGCTTGCTGTACAAGGTGTTCACCTTGTGTCTGCTTACTGTGCCAGTACAAGGTGTAGGAAAGAGGGATTGTACAAGGTGTTCACTGTCTGTCTGGTTCCTGAGCAAACACAACTTTATGTGCAATGCGGGAGGGGTGGGGGGGGGCGGTTGTCCAGTGCTTGCTGTATAGAGTATGAGTTATTTTTTAGTCTGGTTACTGTGCAGGTACACGGTGTAGGAGCATGGGGGATTGTGTCTAATGCTTGCTTTACAAGGTGTTCACCTACTGTCTGGTTACTCTGCAGGTACAAGGTGTAGGAGCACGGGGGATTGTGTCTAATGCTTGCTTTACAAGGTGTTCACCTACTGTCTGGTTACTCTGCAGGTACAAGGTGTAGGAGCATGGGGGATTGTGTCTAATGCTTGCTTTACAAGGTGTTCACCTACTGTCTGGTTACTCTGCAGGTACAAGGTGTAGGAGCACGGGGGATTGTGTCTAATGCTTGCTTTACAAGGTGTTCACCTACTGTCTGGTTACTCTGCAGGTACAAGGTGTAGGAGCATGGGGGATTGTGTCTAATGCTTGCTTTACAAGGTGTTCACCTACTGTCTGGTTACTCTGCAGGTACAAGGTGTAGGAGCATGGGGGATTGTGTCTAATGCTTGCTTTACAAGGTGTTCACCTACTGTCTGGTTACTCTGCAGGTACAAGGTGTAGGAGCACGGGGGATTGTGCCTAATGCTTGCTTTACAAGGTGTTCACCTACTGTCTGGTTACTCTGCAGGTACAAGGTGTAGGAGCACGGGGGATTGTGTCTAATGCTTGCTGTACAAGGTGTTCACCTACTGTCTGGTTACTCTGCAGGTACAAGGTGTAGGAGCATGGGGGATTGTGTCTAATGCTTGCTGTACAAGGTGTTCACCTACTGTCTGGTTACTCTGCAGGTACAAGGTGTAGGAGCATGGGGGATTGTGTCTAATGCTGTACAAGGTGTTCACCTACTGTCTGGTTACTCTGCAGGTACGAGGTGTAGGAGCAGGAGGGATTGTGTCCAGTGCCTTCTGCTTGCTGTACAAGTTGTTCACCTTGAAGCTGACCAAGAAGCAGGTCATCGGCCTTATCACACACAAAGACTCCCCCTACATACGGGGTCTAGGATTCATGTACATCAGGTATGTATGCACAGCCTTGTCTATAAAGGTGGGGTGCCGAAACTACAGGTCTGCAGTAAATGCATGCAAGGCAGAACAGTATGCCCCATGGATCCTTGAAACCCTCGTAAATTGGTAAATTGTACCCCAAAAAAATTGTTCAACATTACATTGGTCAGATGTCATCACATTCTGGCATTGTTTGGATGTTCTTGTGTTTAGCATCATATTAATTCTTTCATTGTGGGAAGCAAATGGAACTTTCTCTAACTTGGAGGCAAACATTTTTCATTCTTAATTTTGGTGGATTGCTGTATTATCACCTGGACCCCCACAGGGGTGTTGGCCCTTGACAGCCAGTGCAGTCCCCTGGAGTGCTGGCCCTTGATGACCAGTGCAGTCCCCTGGAAACACACAGGGGTGTTTGCCCTTAACAGCCAGTGCAGTCCCCTGGACACACACAGGGTATTTGCGCTTGACAGCCAGTGCAGTCCCCTGGACACACGCAGGGTATTTGCCCTTGACAGCCAGTGCAGTCCCCTGGACACACAGGAGTGCTGGCCCTTGACAGACAGTGCAGTCCCCTGGACACACAGGGGTGTTGGACCTTGACAGCCAGTGCAGTCCACTGGACACACAGGAGTGCTGGCCCTTGACACTGTCCCCTGGACACACACAGGAGTGCTGGCCCTTGACACAGCCCCCTGGACACACACAGGGGTGTTGGACCTTGACAGCCAGTGCAGTCCACTGGGCACACACAGGAGTGCTGTCCCTTGACAGTCCCCTGGACACACACAGGAGTGCTGGCCCTTGACACAGTCCCCTGGACACACAGGGGTGTTGGCCGTTGGCAGCCAGTGCAGTCCCCTGGAAACCCCACAGGAGCGCTGGCCCTTGACAGCCAGTGCAGTCCCTTTGACACAGGGTGCTGGCCCTTGACAGCCAGTGCAGTCCCCTGGACACACAGAGTTCTGGCCCTTGACAGCCATGACATGGTGTTAGGTGAGAGAAACATGCTCAGTAAAAAAAGAAGAAGAAAAGAGGACATCACAAAAATCAGTGTTCTAAAACTAAAAGGAAGATGGTTAGGGGTTTATATCAGACTGGAGTAAACACTGCAGGCATGTGTGGTTTTGGTGAGAATGACCATACCATTCCTTGGGGGTTGTAGTGTGCAGTATATTGTAAACATCACACTGCCCAACCAACCTGGTGGTTTGTCTGCAGCGTGACTGACTTTTAGTTTTACAGCTAAAGCATCCAGTCTATGCTTTAACACTTGTGCTTCTGGTTTCAGCTTAGCAGAAGATGCTAGCCAGCGTTCAGGAAGGTAAAACAAAGCTGTCAGATCATTCAAAATACTGTTCTCGAGACTCATCAGCATCTGCTTGACATGGAGCGTAGTACTAGTAGTGCGTTAGCCCTCCCCTCCCCCCCCTTGAAGGACCACCAGAAATCCTCTTGCCAGTCTTGGACAATCATTAAACAATTTGGAAAAAGACTGCTGGTCTTACAAGTCACCTCATTGGGCTGTACTCATTTATGTTTTAGTTAGAGGAGAGAACAGCAGTCGGAGGATCATGTTCACTTTTAAAGTGAATTAGGCTACATATGGAAAGTGTCAGGGAGCGGTCTCAGATACTGAGTGGCCCTGCTAGTACAGGTCAGATACTGAGTGGCCCTGCTAGTACAGGTCAGATACTGAGTGGCCCTGCTAGTACAGGTCAGATACTGAGTGGCCCTGCTAGTACAGGTCAGATACTGAGTGGCCCTGCTAGTACAGGTCAGATACTGAGTGGCCCTGCTAGTACAGGTCAGATACTGAGTGGCCCTGCTAGTACAGGTCAGATACTGAGTGGCCCTGCTAGTACAGGTCAGATACTGAGTGGCCCTGCTAGTACAGGTCAGATACTGAGTGGCCCTGCTAGTACAGGTCAGATACTGAGTGGCCCTGCTAGTACAGGTCAGATACTGAGTGGCCCTGCTAGTACAGGTCAGATACTGAGTGGCCCTGCTAGTACAGGTCAGATACTGAGTGGCCCTGCTAGTACAGGTCAGATACTGAGTGGCCCTGCTAGTACAGGTGATGTGGCATTATTGTGGAGAGAGTGAAACAGGTAAGTACTGTAGAACCTGATAAACCACCTTCCATACTCTTGGGACTTGTGCAATGGTAAATGACATACATGCACACAAAATATTTTTAAAGACAAGCGTCCTTTCTTTGAAAGGTTGCAGTCGCAGTTGTGTGTGATTGGTACCCAGTGAGGGGAAAATGTGTCTGAAAAGATGGATGATGTCATCAGAAAAGTTGGTGGTGTAGAGGTGAGAGATGAAGAGAACCTGTGGATTTGTCCGCCAGATATACACAGCCCCCTGCAGACCTGTGGCCCTGGTTTGAAGAATACCTGGATGACGAGGAGGTAAGAACATTCGAACCCACCCCCCTCCCATGCACCACACCTCACGTCATTGTGTTGCCAAGTAAGGTCTGCCTCAGTCAGCTCACTGTGGAGTTGGGTTTGTGGAACTGGAACAAAAAAAGAATGGGTTCATTGGGAAGGGGGGGTTGCTGTGAGTGAAATGGTTCAGGTTCCGTTGCTTCAAAGATCGGTTACAGATCTTCAGTTTCAGACATGTTGGGCTTCTGTCTGAAAGATTTCAGTTGTTTGTTATTATAGTATCTCTTCACTTATTTATTTTCTTGTTATGGATTACTACGTATTTATTTGTTTTATAATCAGTGGGTTTTTTATTAGTAGTTTTTTATTTTAACGGAGAAAGAACCATTTGAGAGCTGTATATATAACACTATAGCCAGAAAAAAATACAGACATTAGACAGCTTTGTAAACACCTACTTTAGTACAGCCATGAGCTGAGCTTTAGACCGTTAGTGACACAAAACACATTGCCCCACCCCTGTCCTCTCACACGTCTTCCGTCGACTTTTGCTGTCTTCAGCATCTGGTCTTGTAATTGTGGTGAGTACGACGACAATTTTCTTGTTCTCACTAATAGATAGCGCAATTTGTTGTATATTGCTGTAAAATGGTAGTAGGGCCAAGGGTGGATGAACAAGAATGGTGCAAAATTTGAGAAAACAAGAAAGTCCAGGCATTAAAAAGAAACATGTGAGCTGCTGCAAAGATTGCACTGTGGTTGACTGGATACTAATCAGCAATCTGTATCGCCATCATCACAATCGCTGGTAGTGTCGTTGTCGCCTTCACGCCCTAGGTCTGTAAGTCATCTCAAAGTTCTAGACTGGTTTTTGAGTGCGGTCTCCTTAGTTGTGGAATTGACAAAATGAGCTTGTTCATCCACTCTTGTTTGTGTGGGTTTTTGTTTTTAGAGACAATAAGGCTTTTTCTGTGTATTGACAAAGCGTTTTCATGATTCAAAATTTTCTTTGTTTTCATCGTTGGTTTTGTTTGTAAGTTCTGAAGTAAAGAATGTTTTGATGATTTAATGAACTGCTAAAAATTGACTGAAGTGTTTGTCTGTGCCTTGTAAAAAGGTCAGTAACAATACATAGTCTTTGGTTCAATGGGCCTGTGTGGTAGCTACAGGCAGGCAACAACTAATCAACATCTGTTTATGCTAGAATGATGTGCTTTGACCATTACACTTACCTTCAATTGCCTCTTTAAGCATTTTCTGTCTGTATAACTACAGGAAATGGGTGTAGCCGGAAAGCTGCCAAGGTGAAGGTCATGTCGGGGCGCCCCGTCGCCTCCCATCCACCTCAACGAGAGGTTATATATAATTCACGCTTCCTGGCCCAATCAGGGGGCTGCCCTTTCCACCAGCTGAACCCATACTTGTTGTGCTGTGTGCACCACCGCAAAATGAGGGGCAGTCTTTTGGGGAGTGATCACCGAGAAAAAATAACATAAAGTGATTGGAGGGAATCTTGGGGTAGCTAGCTGATACTAACAGGGAAGTAAAGGGGGGGGGGGGGGGGGGGCTGTCTTTCGGAGATTGATCACAACACAGTGAAGAAACCTTTGGGTAGCTAAAGACTGGAACAAGTGGAGGGGGTGTTTTGGGGGCTGATAACAAAGTGAAGAGTGAGTTGGGTAAGGGCTGACAACACTGAAATAGCGAGTCATATGAGGGATGACAACAAAGAAGTTAAGAGGGAGAGTTTATGGTGCTGATAACGGGGAAACAACTAAATGAACAGAGGGGTATTTTTTCAGGGACCAGTATTCAGATTAGATCCATGGGGGGGGGGGGGGGGGGGGGGGGATAGCATTGTACAAAACTGAATATGGTGGGGGGGTGGGGGGGGAGTAAAATCGAATAACACTATTTGATGGTTGGGGTGGTGGGACTGAGATGTAAGAAAATGGAAATGTGAAAGTACCTGGTTTTTAGCTGAAGTTTTATCATTCTGAAAATGTTGTGTATGGCTTTATTGCCTCTGTGTGTGTGTGTGTGTTTAACTTCAGAAGAGTTTCATAAAATCCTGTGTGGAAGTACACTTGTTAGTTGTCAGATTTACCAGCAATGGGATGTTGCAGTCACATCCAAGCCCACTTTGCAGTAGTAAAAGGAGGTAAATACATTGGAAAAAGCAAAGCATATGAATGGGTTCAGCTGACTTTTTTTTTTTTTTTCCTTCTTTTTCTTTTTTTTTGCAATTGTTTGATGATAATGTATGTAGACATGGCTAGACTTGCTTGCAGGGTGCGTTACTGTCCCAGTGTTGCAACCTGGCGGTTGGTGTGGTCCGTTGTGTGTGGGGATGCTAGATGGGACCATAATCAGTGAAACTTGGGTGGAGGAGTGAAAAAGGCCAGTCAGGCCCAGATCTGGCAACAGAAGCATTGCAGCGTCCTAGGTGCCAACAGCAGTTTGTAGGCTGACGCTGTGGTTGGCAGCCACCCACAAGACAGTCGGATCATCGTTGTTTTGATCCGCTGAAATTCCTGGGTGAAAACTGCTTTCAGATCTTAAAGCCTCTGTTTCAAATAAATTTCTGTTTGAAACTGGACTTCATTCAAAACCTTCTTCCTTTTCTTTTAATTTTTTCCCCCCTTTTTGTTAGAAAGTTGAAACAAATGCCATGGGATGAAATTGAAAGACCTGATTCCAACAGGAGAGAAACTGTTCATGTGCTGAAGTGGTCATTTCAAGATAAATGTTTATACACTCTTACTCTTAGGACCACACCTGTGAGAAAAGTTCAAATGGGGGTCAGGGGTCTGCTTAGAGGCTGGAATGCACAACATGAACTTTGTCCCCTCGGCTCCCAGTGTTCACACTGATGCCTGGGACAGAACTATGATTTTCTTCACTAAAAGAGAAGAAAAGAGCAGAGCTCACTTTCATAGCATGTGTAGAGTTAGGTGCTTGGTAATTAAATAATAGAACAGAACCCACACACCCTTGTTTGAAATTCACCAGACTCCCCCCGACAGCCTGTTTCAGTGGCACTCACGGTCCCCTTCCCCTCTGTGCTGTGTGTGTTCTGGCAGGAGATTGACGTGAAGGCTGGCGGCGGTCACATCATGACCATCGGCGAGATGCTGCGTCAGTGGCTGGTCAAGCTGGAGTGGTACGCCACCCTCTTCCCCCGCATCCCTGTCCCCATCGAAAAGGACCTGGCCGCCAAGCTCAAAACCCGCCCCATCGTCTACCACGAACCCGACCCGGAACCAGACCACATCCCTGACAATGAGGTGTCCTTCGGGGAGGCAGAGAGACGGGGAGGGTAGGTGCCGTGCTGTGTATGTGTGTGTGTGCTTGTATGTGCATTTGCACATGTGTGTTGGAAGGGGGAGGCAGGAGTGCATCTGAGTGACTCAGAGTGGGTAGGTGTTGTTGGCGGGTGTTTTTCTTTGCAACAATGGTTGAATGAAGGTAGTTGGGGGTTTTCCCTGACCTTTCATTCATGTTAAGTGCAGAGTTTCCACAAGTTCTTAGATTTATCTGTTGCCCTGATGGGCAAAGGTCAAGTTTTCTGTCAGTCTGTCACGCTCCATTGGTTGGAAGTCAGGATTGTGTAGTGCAGAATCTTGATGTGTTGCAGTACAAAGTGTAGGAAGATACCTGTGTAGTGTATTTGCCGTCTGATTCCTGTCTTGCACGGTGAGGGACAGCTTCCAGAACTTTCCATCAAGTCCATTTTCCCCCCACATTAAATTAAAGACAGACAGTTTTCTGTCCAAGGAACCAATGAAATGAGTTGCCTCCCAGTTGTTGGTCTGTCTTTGTGTTTTGACTATCATCGGCTTATGCCCTGCCTTTGTTTTAGAGTTGACCACTAATATGTCCGTGAATGTTGGTAACAGATATTTTTCTTTTCTTCCCACTTTGACCAAATCAAAACATTGCAGTTTTCTTTCAACAGGGTTTGCACAGTCTTGGAAGGTCTTTGAAAGCTTGGGGAAAATGGGATAAGCTTTTTAAGGCCTTGAAAGTCCGGAAAAACTGAGTGGGGTCTGAAAGTTTGTGAATTTTGTGGTCTTCAGAGTGCTAGGGAAATACTATCAGCTTGTCAGTCAGAAACTGCATTTCCCAAGACCAAACAGCAGTTTAAAAAAAGAAGAAGAAAAATTGCCATGCTAAATCACAAAGAATGCATTTCCTGTCAGTTTTGACTGATAGAGTGTGTCAGCCATTGGCTACAACAAAGGTTGTGCCCCTTTACTGGATGTGCAGAAGAGTTGCGTACATTCAGGTTGCTTTTCCATGCCATATTGCGGGCATTGTGCTGGGTTTTTGCATTTGTGAGTTTGAATTTTGAAAGGATTTTTCTGTATGAACCCTGTTTACGTTAATTTCAGAGCTTTAAATTTTTATTTTTTTTCAGGTTCCGTGATGACCATCATGGAGACAATGGTCGTGGTGGCTACAACAGCCGTGGCAGAGACAGCTATAGGGGAGTAGACAATGGTCGTGGCAGAGACACAAATCGTGGCAGGGACAATGGTCGCGGTGGTGACTATCGCGGAAGCCGCGATCACAGTCCAGCCCCTCGCAGGTCCCCCCCTGTCCAACGGTACCAGCGATCGTCACCTTCATACCAACGCTCCTCAGCCTCCCGGCGCTCTCCCCCTCCCCGCCACACTCCCCCTCCCCGCCACACTCCCCCTCGCTCAGACTGTTCCACCAGCTTTGAGCGAGATCTTGCACGAGAACGTGAACGTCAGCAGCGAGAGCTGGACAAGGACGTGCGCAGGTCACGGTCACGCAGTCCACGAGACCGGAGGGAGAAGCGCTCACGCAGCCGGGACAAGAAAGAGAAACGCTCACGCAGCCGGGACAGAAAGGACAAGCGCTCGCACAGCCGGGACAGAAAGGACAAGCGCTCGCACAGCCACGACAGGAAGGAGAAGCGCTCACGCAGCCGAGACAGGAAGGAGAAACGATCACGCAGCCGGGATCGCGAGCACCACAACTCATCCAGTCACAAGCGCAGTCACAAGGAAAAAAAAGACAGGCACAGAGACGGGAAGGAGGAGAAGTCACACAAGCACAAAAGCCGAGACAAAGAGCGCAGATGATGTAGGGCCCCCCCCAGCAGGTAGTTGTCGTTCATCTTTCACGCCAGGACAGTTTGTTATCCAGCGCTTGATGGCAGGTCTTTGAGGAGACCGCTGTGGGGATTGCAGCTTCACACAGAGAAAGTGGCAAGAGTTTGCACTCAGCTGTCGACAGGGAGTCAGAAACTGTGTTGTGGGAGTCTCCCACAAATTGAACATTAAATGAGACATTTTAGGTGCAGCTTTTGATGTTGATTTTTATTGGGGGTTGGGTGGGACGTTGCAATTTGAGAATTGAACGATGCACATTAGGGGCAGTTTGTGTGTGTGGCTCATGCTGTCTGGTGTGAGTGTTTTAAAAAAAAGAAGATATTTTACTAATATTAAGATATATTATTCATAGTGGGATTTCTTTTTCCAAAACAACAGACTGCCATGTTTTCACCCCTCACGCTGCTATCAAGCCCCTGTTCATTACTGTTTAAGTTTATAAATTGTGTAAAGTGTACTTGTGTGCGTATATGCGTGTGCGCTTATAATGTTCCTGTCAAACAAAATTTGGCTCCTTATAAATACTTCATTATTATTATAATATTATGAGACTATTGGAGAACTGTTTGTTGTGAGCAGTGTTGCTTCGAAGCCTGGAGAGTGCAGTGCAGTATATTCATCTCTTTCTGATGATACCCCCCACCCCCTCTCGCCCTAAACATCAAGTTACTTATGTACTTACCTCCACCCTCATTCGTGATGGAGTGGGGAGCCCACAGCAGCCCCATGGTGAGCTATCTGTTGAGGACACACAGTCCCAGGAAGAGCATGTCAGTGCAGTGGCATGGTTAACCTTTTCACTGCCAACAGTTGTGCATTTTTGATGCAGTTTCGTACCAAGAGCAATCTCAAGAAAAGGTTCAGATGAGCACATGTGCTGCTTTTGAGCCCAGTAAATCCAATCTGGAAGCATTTTGGTTACAGCCAGTTACGGCCAGCATGCAGCCAGAATCAGGCCGGATCCGACTTCCTGCATCTGTTTCAACTCCGTTTTTCCAAAGAAGGCATGGATCATATTGTGCAAAACTGACCCAGATCCGATTTAGATGGCCTGGTCGGGGTTTGACCAAACGCATCTGGTCCAGAAGCAAGCTGGTGTGCAGGAATCATCTGGCCCAGTTTCTGGCAGGAGGCAACCGGCCCACTACCAGTTTCCGACTTTCAGACTTAGTTCCGTTCTTCCACAGACGTCCCAGATAATATCTTGCAAAACCAGCCCAGATCCGATTTAGTTCTGGCTGATTGTGTCAGGTTTGGGCCAAACAGATCCGGTCTGGAAGCAAGCCAGTGTGCAAGAATCATCCGGCCCACTTCTGGCCAGTGCTTCCCAGCCGATCCGGACCGGATGCGAATCAGATCCGGCACGTTTACTGGGAGAAGTTTGTTGCACATAAAAATGACTGAGAAGCTGAAAGTCAAGCAGGAAGTTGTGCAGCATCCTACAGGCAGGTGGAAAACCCTTTTCCAACAACATCTGATGTCCTAATGGCAGCGAAAGGGTTAACACACTGTAACAGTGGAGCCTCAGAGGAGAGACCACTCCTCTTTAAAGACAGCTTTTCTGGGGAGTTACACTTCCCTTTGCACACAAGTGAATCCCACCACCACCCCATGCCAGTTTTTGCTCCATTTTGGGGGCTGGCCAATAAAAGAAAAGTTCCATGGCAACACAAACAAGTTGCAGTGTTGTTGGGTGGTGGGGTTTTGCAGGGGGGGGGGGGGGGGTGTTGCTGTAAGTCTTCTTTCTGTCACGCTCAGTATTGGTTTCACCGCAAAATACTTACTACATGACAGAAATGTTGGGTCCTTTTTACCCAAATGGGGTGTGGTGGATGCAGAAATCAAGGTCCCCTCTGTTGAGAACTGGGATCTATGCATAGGGAGGAAACGGCCATGCCCGTGGTGTGTGGATGGTGTTATCCGTGCTATCGAAGGTGTGGCAGTCTGTCCAGGTTCTTCTGCTTGCACTGAGACTAAGAGTTTTGGACAACAACACAAATCACGTTTTCACCCCTTCCGCAAAAGGCAACGTCTTAGCCTCAGAGGGAAGACGCTTAGCTCCCAGTCTGACAAAGGCTGCACTTGTGAATCGGTCAGTTGATGGCTGAACGTCATTGTCGATTTTTCTGGTAGGTTTCAGTTTTCCAGTTGATGGTTACATTTCACTGTTGAGTCCCGTGTTAAAATGGGTGGAATATGTGTAGCAAGACCCGCCTACCTTTGGCTGAAGGGCCAGAGGATTCTGCTCAGGATGTGGTGTCCTAGTGGTGTATCATCAGTAGGAAACGGTTGGCCACAACATGGTAGTGGGTATTTTTCTGCACTCTTGATTTTTTTTTTTTTTTTGGGGGGGGGGGGGGCCGAATCCCTGATATAACCATCCTGGGTGACTGGGTGGGAAAAACAACTAGTTATTTCTTTTTTCTTCTTCTTTTATTTGTTATTTTATTTTGGTAGCTGGAAAATCATTGCTTTGTGTACAGTCATTGTTTCAGGTTGCTATTGTGGATTGTGTGTGTGTGTATGAACTGTTGAAGTTGATGTTCAACCTCAAGTGCAAATACTAATGACATCACAGAAGTGTACTTGTGGAAAATGATCCTCTTTTTGTTCTTTTATGATTAGTACATGTTGCTCTGAGGCAAATATTTGTGGAACAGTGTGCTTGAGGATGACTTTTACAACAACAAAAAAGGATTTTTTTTCCTTTCTTCTACGTGATTAAATGAATGACTTGTATGTGGTGTTCGAGTTGTAGCGCAGCGATGGTTTTGTTTGTCGTGTGTGTGTGTAGTGAAGATTCAACCAACCATGGCAAAAAAGAAAATCAGTTTTGAATGGGAGATCACAGTCCATTTTGGGAGGAATTTATAACATTTAATTGATACGTGTGAAGGGCCCTCTGGTTACTTTCGGTCACTGTGGAAGTATATTGGGTAAACAAGTGCAATGCATCCTGATCCACAGTACACAAGAGTTATTGGGATATCAAAGTATGAGTTAACGCTATCCTTGTTAAGAACTCAATCACTCCACACACAAGAACGCAGAAAAAGAATGGAAGATAATGTGTAATTAGGACTAGGCTCAACACTATGGAAATCTACAGAAACGTTTCATGGGCAGCATTGCTAACGGGGACGTTGTGGAGAGTAGGCATGGGACCACAGTGGAATGGAACTACAGAAAAATTGCCAAATGCAGGCTTTCTCAATTGAGATAGATTCTAAACGGTTGTGTCGATACTGAACCGAGTATAAAAGGTTCTCAAGTGATTTTTTTTTTTTTTTTGAAAGGCCCGAAGAATGATGTCAGCGTGACATCTGAGGACATTAAGCTCCACATCATCATTATTTTTTTTAAGTCACAGTTTGTCTCTCACCAGCCAAATAGGAGTTGTGTCCAACAGACGATTTCCGGAAATAAAAGGGGTCGCAATTTAGGGGTGTTGTCTTTACCGCGACAGAGTTGCGCTCTCCTGATCCCTTGGTAGGAGGGGTACACTAACATCGCACTCGCTCCTTTCTGTACGCTTGCAGGAGTGGTGACTGTCAGCGACAAGACGAAGAAATTATCCATCGTGTGTCTTCCCCAAGAACGGCTGCTTGCAGCCAAAGCTACACAACTCCTGTGTGACTGCGTTGTTTTTACAGTTACACTTTCAACACAACCATGAACGTAATGCTTGACCATACACATACACACACAAATTACAACGATGAGGAGAGCACTGTTTTTATTTGGCAATTTAAAATCCAAATCAAGTCTTCCCTTTTTAAAATAATGGATATAGTTTTTATTTTAAAGGACTTTCGTGCCATAAACAGATGGAGAACAAGTCAAACAAAATTAGTGGCACAATACACAATGGCAAGGATAAAACTGTCTTGCTGCAGTGCAGACATTTGAAACAGGAACAACAAAGAAGAAACTGCAAAAAGGAAGAACCAACAAACAAATGAGTTACTAGAAGCGCTCGAAGGCCGTGCAGTCACACAGACCTGAATCAAAGATCGTATAGCTACACAGCTTTAGCCATGGACCTACGTATAGGCAAGCCTGTGTGGCCTAGCGGTAAGGCGTTCTGGTAAGCAGAAGGACCTCCGTTCGATACCGCTTCCGCTTTCCTTTCTCTTCAAAAAGGTTGTAGTTTGTGGACACTGTCTTGTGACTTTGTCCCTCACAATTAATGAAACACTGAAATGGTTCTCATCGCTGCCCATCTCAATGCAGAAGTCATTCTGGTGGTGACAGTGTAGCGATAGGTATATAATCTCCCTCTTCCCCCACCTCCATACCCCCCCTCCCCGTCAATAATAAGCCTAATGGTTTCTATGGACGTTAAGCGCCACGTTTACTTACTACATACTTATAGGTCCATGGCTTTAGCTAGACGACGATCTTTGCCTGAATCGCCTACAGTAACTCTCACCTGGCATGTGAGTATGTACAAAGTGCATAAACTGTACCAAACTGAGGTACATCCTCGTCCTTCTGTTGGAAAGCGGAACGAAAATTATGTCAATAACTTACCGACTTCACTGGCATGGACCTTCATAATATTGTTCCTGAACTCCGTGTCAATCTTTGGTATAGCGGGCCGTACCCTTGCGGCCAAGCGTACACATGTATTCATTAAGGATTTGCCGAGAAAACCGCTCACATATTACACGACTGTATGGGAAAATGTGTGGATCTGAAAGAGCTGGCATTTTATTTTATTTTTTATCAAATCTGAGTTTCTAATGATGAAGATTCAACTTGACCAACCAGGGCAAAACAAAAAATTGCGGATTCGATTTTGAATGGAACTTTTTAGAAGGTACGAGTTCGTTTTGTTTGGGAGTTTATGACACTTGATTGATATGCGTGAAAGGCTTTGTGTGTGTGTGTGTTTTTATGCCCTACTCAGTCTATTTCTTATGCCCTCTGCTCTGTCGGCCTTTGCTATAGGCCACCTGCGTCCAAGCGTGCGTGTACATGTACTCCTTTTCCGATTTGCCGTGAAAGCCACTAACATATTATACGACTGTAAGCGAAAATTTGTGGATCCGAAAGAGCTGGCGTAGATTTCCATTTAAAGGCGCTAGCTGCCTCAGTTATGGCCTACATTTCCATTTAAAGGAGGGGGGTGTTCCACCCCTTTTTCTTTTCTTGTGATTAACTGCAGCAAGACATAAATATATGTTTCGTCAGAAGGTTTCTAAACGAAACTGGCCATTCCGTGGTTGTTTTTTCCTCCACGTCTTTTCTTTCATTAGACGAACACACACAAATTGCATTGAAATTGCATTGCTCAGAAACACAACGAATAATGGTAGTGCACTTGGATCATTCCAATCTGACAAGGGTGAAATTTGCGTCCACTTTAGTGAATCCACGAACATCTTGATTCTAACGCCGTCCAAAGTGGCAATGCCCGTTTTTAGTCCTCTCGTTCGTTATGGCGTCGCACGTGTTAGGAAAATGTCTCAAAACTAGCCACATAAATTTATATTCAGTTTGGTCACCGATCTGCCTCCCAGTGATGCTGGTGGCTCTTGGCACCCAATGCCTGCAGGATCTCCATGCTAAGCATGCTTTCAGGATCAGGGATGGGAACGGATCAACCCACGAGCATGCTTTCAGGATCAGGGATGGGAACTGATCGACCCACGAGCATAATTTCAGGATCAGGGATAGGAACCGATAGACTCACGAGCATAATTTCAGGATCAGGGCTGGGAACTGATAGACTCACGAGCATAATTTCAGGATCAGGGATGGGAACTGATAGACTCACGAGCATAATTTCAGGATCAGGGTGGGAACTGATAGACTCACGAGCATAATTTCAGGATCAGGGTGGGAACTGATAGACTCACGAGCATAATTTCAGGATCAGGGATGGGAACTGATAGACTCACGAGCATAATTTCAGGATCAGGGTGGGAACTGATAGACTCACGAGCATAATTTCAGGATCAGGGGTGGGAACTGATAGACTCACGAGCATAATTTCAGGATCAGGGATGGGAACTGATAGACTCGCGAGCATAGTTTCAGGAACATGGACGCTGATCCTTGCGTCCCAAAACAGTCACTGTAGGACTATTTTGGCAGGCTGAGCGCGGTTTCAGGAATTTCAAAATGGTCAATTTTCACCCTTGTGCTTGTGCAAAACAATGGTTTGACAACAAAGCACTTAAACAGTGAACAGATCATAATCAGAATGCATGTATATTAACGATTATGCATTGACCTCCAATTTTACTGCAGCCTGGGGAGTACGTTGATTTCATTCAAACGACAGCAGCTAATCAATATCATTGAAACTTTATTGGGCCCCGCTACAAACTGAAATGTTTACCTCCAGGGCCGGGCATCATGTGGTGCCACGAATATCTTTTCTATCTTTCTTCTTCTATTCTTCTTTTTCTTTTTTCTTTTCTTTTTTCCTTTTTTTTTTTTTCTTCTTTTTTTTCTTTCTTTTTCTTAATTTTTTTTCTTTCTTTCTTTTTTTTTCTTTTTTTTCTTTTTCTTTTTTTTTCTGTTTCTTTTCTTTTTTCTTTAATTTTTTTCTTTTCTTTTTTTCTTCTTAATTTTTTGTTGTTGTAATGGCTGAATTATTCAAATCTACAAAATGTACACCTTTTACAGACTACATTAATTGTATAGACCGGCATAATACATTTTTAAAAATGCAAATGAGTAAATTCATTAATAGGTAAACTAAGCATCTCAACTGATCAGACACACACCAAAACAAAAACAAAAAAGCAACGGAAAACTTATTTTAAAAGAAATTAGATCAATAATTGAATAAAGTAAGTAAGTAACTTGATGCTTTACGCCCAGTCAACCAGTGCAGTTATATCAGGGCGATATTTAATAAAGAATTGAATAAGTAAAATAGTCACTCCCACAGATGATTAACACTAAATAAATATAAGCGCGTATCGATCTATCCCGACTGTCTCAGAGATTAACACTAAATAAATATAAGCGCGTATCGATCTATCCCGACTGTCTCAGAGATTAACACTAAATAAATATAAGCGCGTATCGATTTATCCCGACTGTCTCAGAGATTAACACTAAATAAATATAAGCGCGTATCGATCTATCCCGACTGTCTCAGAGATTAACACTAAATAAATATAAGCGCGTATCGATTTATCCCGACTGTCTCAGAGATTAACACTAAATAAATATAAGCACGTATCGATCTATGTCGATTATCTCAGACACACGCTTGGTGGTGGTGTCTGCTGTGTACATCTGGTCCTGTGCGGATGGCAGATGAGCACATCTGATCCTGTGCGGATGGCTGATGAGCACATCTGATCCTGTGCGGATGGCAGATGAGCACATCTGATCCTGTGCGGATGGCAGATGAACACATCTGATCCTGTGCGGATGGCTGATGAGCACATCTGATCCTGTGCGGATGGCAGATGAGCACATCTGATCCTGTGCGGATGGCAGATGAACACATCTGATCCTGTGCGGATGGCAGATGAGCACATCTGATCCTGTGCGGATGGTTGATGAGCACATCTGATCCTGTGCGGATCTCAGATGAACACATCTGATCCTGTGCGGATGGCAGATGTGCATATCTGATCCTGTGCGGATGGCAGATGAACACGTCTGATCCTGTGCGGATGGCAGATGAGACCAGGATTGGTTGCACCGTTACAGACTGTGACGACTGTCACTCGCCACTTTGTTTCGCCACAGTTTGACGGTGAACTAATCCTGGTTTCATCTACCATGGACGCAGGATCTGGTGTGTTCGGCAGGAACATCACCACCACTCCAAGAGCAAGTCTTTTCAGATAAAACTGCATTCAAAACACCTGCTTTTGTTTTTGTATGGCATTCGGAAGTTATCCCTTTTCAGTGCATATAATAAATAAAACTTTCTACGTAATAATTATGATGTTGTTTCCAGCTGATTTTTGTTCAGGTTGTTTGGCTGTCTTTTGACAGGAACCAAGTTGTCAAAAAATTTAAGCTATAACAAAGAAGAAAAAGAAAACACACTCAGAAGCATTACACAAAATAACTTTTCTTACGTAATATACGTTTTTTAAATTTAAAATCACGTGTTTGCTCGCTCGCGCGTGTGTGTTTTGCTGTTGGGTTCTTTCTTGTATGTGTGTGAGCGCGCGCGCGTGTGTGTGTATGTGTGCGCGCGCGTGCGTGCGTGCGTGCGTGCGTGCGTGCGTGGTGTGTGTGTGTGTGTGTGTGTGTGTGTGTGTGTGTGTGTGTGTGTAGCACGCTATAGCACTGAAAGCGCACTGACGGTTGTATCAACTAAAATTTTACAAAATTCCATTGTTTTTTCTTCGTTTTTTGTTTTGTTTTGTTGTTGTTGTTTTGTTTTGTTTTTTGTTTGTTTGTTGTTGTTGTGTGTGTGTGTGTGTGTGTGGTTTTTTTTGGGTTTTTTTTTTTTTTTTTTTGTATTAAAAAAAAAGAACAACAATTTTTAGAACAGTTCTGGCAATCACTGTATATATAATATGTGCAGGAGAAATGTTCTTTGCCCTGTGCGACCGTGGTAGACATCCCCATCCTCTCACCTCTCTGCCTACCTACCACACACATCCCCATCCTCTCACCTACCACACACATCCCCATCCTCTCACCTCTCACCTACCACACACATCCCCATCCTCTCACCTCTCTGCCTACCTACCACACACATCCCCATCCTCTCACCTCTCACCTACCACACACATCCCCATCCTCTCACCTCTCACCTACCACACACATCCCCATCCTCTCACCTCTCACCTACCACACACATCCCCATCCTCTCACCTCTCACCTACCACACACATCCCCATCCTCTCACCTCTCACCTACCACACACATCCCCATCCTCTCACCTCTCACCTACCACACACATCCCCATCCTCTCACCTACCACACACATCCCCATCCTCTCACCTCTCACCTACCACACACATCCCCATCCTCTCACCTCTCACCTACCACACACATCCCCATCCTCTCACCTACCACACACATCCCCATCCTCTCACCTCTCACCTACCACACACATCCCCATCCTCTCACCTCTCACCTACCACACACATCCCCATCCTCTCACCTTCACTACCACACACATCCCCATCCTCTCACCTACCACACACATCCCCATCCTCTCACCTCTCACCTACCAACACACCCCTCCCCACACTCTCACCTCTCTGCCTACCTACCACACACATCCCCATCCTCTCACCTCTCACCTACCACACACATCCCCATCCTCTCACCTCTCACCTACCACACACATCCCCATCCTCTCACCTCTCACCTACCACACACATCCCCATCCTCTCACCTCTCACCTACCACACACATCCCCATCCTCTCACCTCTCACCTACCACACACATCCCCATCCTCTCACCTACCACACACATCCCCATCCTCTCACCTCTCACCTACCACACACATCCCCATCCTCTCACCTCTCACCTACCACACACATCCCCATCCTCTCACCTACCACACACATCCCCATCCTCTCACCTCTCACCTACCACACACATCCCCATCCTCTCACCTCTCACCTACCACACACATCCCCTTCTCTCACCTACACACACATCCCCTTCCTCTCACCTACCACCTACCACACACATCCCCATCCTCTCACTCTCTGCCTACCTACCACACACATCCCCATCCTCTCACCTCTCTGCCTACCACACACATCCCCTTCTTCTCACCTACAACACACATCCCCTTCCTCTCACCTACCACCTACCACACACATCCCCATCCTCTCACCTCTCTGCCTACCTACCACACACATCCCCATCCTCTCACCTCTCACCTACCACACACATCCCCATCCTCTCACCTCTCACCTACCACACACATCCCCATCCTCTCACCTCTCACCTACCACACACATCCCCATCCTCTCACCTACCACACACATCCCCATCCTCTCACCTCTCACCTACCACACACATCCCCATCCTTCTCACCTACCACACACATCCCCATCCTCTCACCTCTCACCTACCACACACATCCCCATCCTCTCACCTCTCACCTACCACACACATCCCCATCCTCTCACCTCTCACCTACCACACACATCCCCATCCTCTCACCCCCACCACACACATCCCCATCCTCTCACCTCTCACCTACCACACACATCCCCATCCTCTCACCCTCTGCACCTACCACACACATCCCCATCCTCTCACCTCTCACCTACCACACACATCCCCATCCTCTCACCTCTCACCTACCACACACATCCCCATCCTCTCACCTCTCACCTACCACACACATCCCCATTT
>JABMCL010003015.1:85000-102500 GCA_018857735.1 Alviniconcha marisindica
TGTTCATAATTACGTGGGTAGATCGTGCTCTTCCTAATTTTCGTCGTTTTGATGACGTCGTTTTAAATCTACGTTTAGATCCTTAAAGTAAAAGTCCAAGGTTTTTAAGTATGCAAAATGACCATCGAAATGATTGACAAATGAGTCACTAGTTTCAGATTTAATGAAATAAAAAAATAAAAAATGTTTAATTGGGTTTTTAATCGGTTTTATTTTCTGTAGGCTGGCCGAGACTACAGTCTCGGGTTCTCCATCAGTCACGTGACTTTCCCGGAAGCGACGTCAGTCTGGGGAGTCAGTGCGGTTGCCATCTTAGATTCTTCAGTAAACTGTGCATGCGTGTGGTCGACAAAAAGTTAACTATGCCGGCCTACTGTGTTGTCGCGAACTGTAACAATTCGCAGACGGCCCCGGGTATAACAATGCACGAGCTCCCGCGCAATCGACCCGCAGTGAGGCGAAAGTGGATTAAATTTATACAATTCAAACGAGCTGACTTTCTTGCTGCGCCGCATCACGCCCATTTGTGTAGCGAGCACTTCAGTGAGTGCGATTTCGCAAACCCCATGGAATACCGCATGGGGTTTGCTTCGAAGCTGACACGACGTTCCGGTACTCTTTCAAAATCCTGCCCGACAGGCTCAAACTGATATCCTTCTGGGTCTCTCGGGCAAAGTATCAGTTTCGTCTTCGGAGCTCGAGTTGGCCATTTTGCAGCGACTCCCCAGAGTGACGTAGTAGGCATATGGTCACGTGATTTGAGCGTCATGGCGACGCTTTCGGTACGACAGAAAATGCCTTTTTTCGTGCATTTATAACCCTCAGATCACAGTTTCACCTACATCATCGTTCTCAGCGAGCTTTAACGGAAATCATGTCAAAAATCACCCCTAACCTTGGACTTGTCCTTTAAGGCCTCCACCCCTAACCTTGGACTTGTCCTTTAAGGCCTCCGCAGACATAAGCGGCACGCCACAGCCGGCAGCCACGCAAGAGCAGAGCGTCAAGATTCATTTGTGTTGTGGTGTGGTGTGGTGTGGTGTGCGTGTGCGTGTGCGTGTGCGCGTGCGTGCATGCGCGCGCGCGCGCGCGCGCGCGTGTGTGTGTGTGTGTGTGTGTGTGTGTGTGTGTGTGTGTGTGTGTGTGTGTGCGTGCGTACGTGCGGGTGCGTGTGTGTGTGTGTACCGATCGTAATATACATGGAGCTGTGTATTCTAAACGATTTCTCGGTTTTCCCGGCTGTCCTTACCTTGAAGTACACCTCCACCCCATAGATGAGAAAGAAGACGACGACGATGATCATCAGCAACGCGAAGCCGCCGTTGCACACACGCAACACCAGCATCTGTGAAAACGATGGAGCGTGCATCAGAAGAAGGGAAGGTGGGGTCGAGTCAGTAAGACCTGACTCTTTCGTCTTCTGTCATTCACACTTATTGGCAGGATCGAGTCAGTTACACCTGGCTCTTTCGTCTTCTGTCATTCACACTTATTGGCAGGATCGAGTCAGTTACACCTGGATCTTTCGTCTTCTGTCATTCACACTTATTGGCAGGATCGAGTCAGTTACACCTGGCTCTTTCGTCTTCTGTCATTCACACTTATTGGCAGGATCGAGTCAGTTACACCTGGCTCTTTCGTCTTCTGTCATTCACACTTATTGGCAGGATCGAGTCAGTTACACCTGGCTCTTTTGTCTTGTCATTCACACTTACTTGGTGCGTGAGTGTGTTGTTAGTGTTATAGGTAAGTGCTCTGAGCTCCCACCTTGTGTGGTAGATGGCCGCGATATAAATCCGCTTCATTATTATTATTATCATCATCATTATTATCACCATCATCATCATCATCATTATTGCATACTGACCCTGTCATCGTGATCCTCCATGGTCTCGGCCACCAGGAATATTATTATTATTATTACTATTATCATCATCATCATCATCATCATCACCTACTGACCTCGTCATCGTGATCCTCCATGGTCTCGGCCACCAGGAATATTATTATTATTACTATCATCGTCATCATCGTCGTCATCATCATCATCATATACTGACCTTGTCATCGTGATCCTCCATGGTCTCGGCCACCAGGAATATTATCATCATCATCAACATCATCATCATCATCATCATCATTATATAACCACCTTGTCATCGTGATCCTCCATGGTCTCTGCCACCAGGAACTGGGCGGCTAGCAGAAGGTACTGTAGCACGTTGAAGGCGATGAAAAAGATGGTGGACTTGCTCAGGAACTGCCGTTCGCCCAAGGGAGACGAGCTGATGTGAAAGGCCTGGTAGTTGCACGTGCAAGCAAACAAATACATAAATAAATAAGTAAATAAACAGATAAAGAAATAAAGAATTACGTGGAGAAACACATTTTGAGATAAAACAAGAAGAGCCAATGCTTTCACGACTGGCAGTCAAAGACATAAGGCATAATAATTGTATTCTCGTCAAGTAACAAACTATGAAGAAAGGAAGGAACTTGGTGTGTGTGTGTGTGGTTTTGGGGTTGTTTTTTTTTTTTTTTGGGGGGGGGGGTTACGCCCAGTCAACCAGGATGGTCATATAAGCAGGGTGAAAACAAAATGGGATTACCTCTTTTGTGTGTGTGCATGTGTGTGTGTGTGTGTGTGTGTGTGTGTGTGTGTGTGTGTGTGTGTGTGTGTGTGTGTGTGTGTGTGTGTGTGTGTGTGAGTGTGTGCGCGCGCGCGCGTGTGTGTGAACGCGGGGATATATACGTGTGTGTTGTGTGTGTGTGGTGTGTGTGTGTGTGTGTGTGGGTGTGTGTGTGTGTGTGTGAGGTGTGAGTTGTGCTTGCTTGCTTGTGTGCGTGTGTGTGGGGTGTGGGTGGGGGGGTGAGTGTGTGTGTGTGTGTGTATGTATGTGTGAGCGCGCGTGTCTGTGTGTGTATGTGCTTGCGTGATTGTGTGTGTGTGTGTGGTGGGGGGGGGGTTATGTGTGGGGGGGGGGGCGGGGGGGGGCCGGGGGGGGGGGTGAGTGTGGTGTGTGTGTGTGTGTGTGTGTGTGTGTGTGTGTGTGTGTGTGTGTGTGTGTGTGTGTGTGTGCATGCCTGCGTGCGCGCTCGTCTCCAGCGGAGGACTAGCTAGCGAACTCACCCCCGTCAGAACAAGAAATATAGACAAAATTACTATCCACGTTGGGATTCGAACCCGGCACCTCCAGATCCGGAGTCCAGCATCTTAACCACCCGGCCACGCCGCTCCCTTACCCTTTGGTTTGCAACGAGTGCACACTGGGCTGTGGGCAGCCGACACGGTGCCACTCCTGAACTCACCTCGGCCCAGAAGCAAATGATGAGAGAAAAGCCGGTGATGATGACAGGGAAGTAGGCACTCCACAGACTGTTGGCCACCTCCTCTGAGACATGCCACTGCACACATAGTTATAGTCATCGTCACGTCATGATCACGTCTTTGCTACGTCATCATCACGTCATTGCTACGTCGTCACTTCGTCATCGAAGATGACAGGGAAGTAGGCACTCCACAGACTGTTGGCCACCTCCTCTGAGACATGCCACTGCACACATAGTTATAGTCATCGTCACGTCATGAACACGTCTTTGCTACGTCATCACCACGTCATTGCTACGTCGTCACTTCGTCATCGAAGATGACAGGGAAGTAGGCACTCCACAGACTGTTGGCCACCTCCTCTGAGACATGTCACTGCACACATAGTTATAGTCACGTCATCACCACGTCATTGCTACGTCATCACCACGTCATTGCTACGTCATCACTTCGTCATCAAAGATGACAGGGAAGTAGGCACAAACTGTTGGCCACCTCCTCTGAGACATGCCACTGCACGCATATAGTCATCGTCACGTCATCACCACGTCATTGTTACGTCATCACCACGTCATCATTACGTCATCACTACGTCATCGAAGATGACAGGGACGTAGGCACTCCACAGACTGTTGGCCACCTCCTCTGAGACATGCCACTGGACTCATAGTCATCGTCACGTCATCACCACGTCACTGCTACGTCATCACCACGCCATTACTACGTCATTAATGATGACAGAGACGTAGGCACTCCATAGACTGTTGACCACCTCCTCTGAGACATGCCACCGCACACATATATAGTCGTCATCACAGTGCCATTGCTACATGATCACTACGTCATTACTACGTCATCATTACGTCATCAAAGATGACAGAAACGTAGGCACTCCACAGACTATTGGACACCCCTTCTGAGACGTGCCACTGCACACAAATAGTCACCATCACGCCATCACCACGTCATTACTACGTAATCACTACGTCATCAAAGGTGACAGGGAAGTAGGCTCCTCTGAGACGTGCCACTGCACACAAATAGTCATCATCACGTCATCACTACGTCGTCAAAGATCACAAGGACGTTGATACTCTACAGCCTGTTAGAAACCTCATCTGATACGTGTCAATGCAAAGAGACAGCCATCGATCATTTTCACCTCATCACCTTGGCATTACAGCGTCATCATCACGTCCTAAAGATGACGGGAAAGTAATCGCTCCATCGAGGCCACTTCCTCTGATACCTGCTAATGCAAACGGACACTCATCATCACGTCATCATTACGTCATCAGACTGTTGGCCACGTAAAGCAACATTTGAAGAAGAAGACTGTCGAAGCTGAACACTTTACGTAAGAAAGAGCAAGAAGGAGAAGAAAACTCCAGGAGGAAGTGAGCTGTTTACCTTGGTGAAAAAGTAAGCTCCCCTGACGGCGGTGGCGCAAACGACGAGGACGTAGAGAAGTTTCTGCACCGTCACCTGACACGCCTTGCGCCACGACCGCTTCTCTTCCTTCGTGTACTCGTACATGATGCACAGCACCTGAAAAACACGCGGCCATGCAATACACAACACCTGAAAAACACGCGGGTACACACCTGAAAAATACGAGTATATACGAGTATATAACATATACGAGTATATAACATACATAGCACTTGAAAAACATGCGGCTATGCCACACCCATCACCCAAAAAAACACGGCTATACCATACACAACATCTGGAAAACATCCGGCATAGTTCAGGAGCTGTGTGAGAGTCGAGGTGGCCGTCCTGGGCTGTCCGTCCTAACGAGCTTTCTCGTTTCCGTGGACGTAAAGATTTATTGAAGCATGCTTGTCCCTAATATGTCAGCCGACATCCGAGGACATTAAGCATCACTTCGTATTGTAAAACACCCGGCTATGTCACACACGACACCCAAAAATCCACGCAGCACGTGACAAAACACAGTTTTACAACACACAACACCTGACAAACACGCAGGCATACGACACACAAGAACTGGAAAACACGAGGGTATACGATACACAGCATGTGACGAAACACATCTAAACAAAATATCACGCATTACAACACAAACGTGAACAATACACAACACCCAACAGACACAGGTACATGCCCTGACGGTGTATACACCATACATCCCAGCGTCACGATCATTGTACCACAGACGACATTTAAATTAGTAATCACTGTAACATCAACCTTGCCAGTCATGGTGACACCAGCTGCGATAGTCATGGTAATACTTACCAACTATTCCAGCCATGGTAACAGTTACCGACTGTACCAACGCATGCATTTTAGCATCAGAAGGAGAAACAAAGAGTGACTGAGTAATCCTGGTCACATAAAATGTTGTACCACTCAAGGTAAAATTTACCAACTGTACGAAGGCTCTACGCATTTTAGCAGCATGAAGATTTAAAAAAAAAAAATTTTTAAGCGATTTAGTAAACCCTTGTGACATTAATTGTACCAGTCAAGGTAACTCTTACCCACTGTTCAAGGTAACACTTACCAACTGTACGGACGCTATAATACGCATTTTAGCAGCACGAAGATGAAGCCCCCTAAAAAGCGACTTAGTAAACGCTTATGACATTAGCGGCACTAGTCAAGGTAACTCTTACCAACTGTTCAAGGTAACCAACCATTACGAACGCTATAATACACATTTTAGCAGCACGAAAGATGACCCCTCTCCCGCTCCCCCCAAAAGCGCGATTTAGTAAACCCTTGTGACATTAGCTTCACCAGCCAACGTAACACTTACCAACTGTTCAAGGTAACACTTACCAACTGTTCAAGGTAACTCTTACCAACTGTTCAAGGTAACACCAATTGTTCACGGTAACACTTACCAGCTGTACCAACGCTACGCATCCCAGCAGGACGAAGATCGTGCCAAAGGCGATGTAGTAACCAATGTTGGCCTCGTGACATGTTCCTCCCGAGAACTGCACCTGTCAAAAACAAATTCCAAAGCTGCACGTGCTAGTCAGAAGACAGGCCTTAACCGTGTCCCTGCCCTTATGACATCACAATTATGACGTCCATGGTAAAGTGTGTCCCATCTGCCAGAAAGACGCCATAGGACGTCCTACTCGAATTATGACCGTTCATGCAATACTCAGGAGTATCATTGGCGGGAGCTGCTACAAGTATTATTTTTGTCGCGACAAAAGTAACATGTGTTTGTCGCGACAAACACGTGTTTGTTGCGACAAAACACAGCTTTTGTCGCGACAAAATTATGCTTGTCGTGACAAAAGTTTTGTCGCGACAAAATTATGTTTGTCGCTGCAAAATATTTTTGACAAGCATACTTTTGTCGCGACAAAATACGTATTTTGTCGCGACAAAATACGTATTTTGTCGCGACAGACATGCGTTTGTCGCGACAGACATGCGTTTGTCGCGACAAAACTTTTGTCGGGACAAAAATGATACTTGTGGCAGCTCCCGTCAATGATACAGGAGCTGCAAAGTGCTCTAAAATGAACGTTTCTGGTTAGCCTAAAGCCCGTTCTTAATTGGCCGAACTTTTGCATTGCGAACCTAGTTCGGGCTATTCGACAAACTGCGGCGAAGCTATGTTCGGGGTCCAAAAAGCTTCGCTCAAAATGTTCTGGGAATATTTTCCCAGTTCGGTGAACCTTGCTTCTGACTGGTTGATAGCAAAGAGAGCTCTCCTGTAGATGAGGAAGAAATAAAAAATAAAAATGGATGACGGTGTCAATACTTCATTCGCTTCGGAGGGAACTGACCTATTTGTTGACTTGTGGGAGGCGCAGCCTTGTCTCTGGGACCCAGAATGATATAGTAGTTAGTTGAATTACCCTGTGAGGGATGATTAAAGTATATTGACTTGACTTGACTTTAGCCTATATTTTGGATCATGCTGTCTGCTGCGCTTCTGCCGCAAGTTCTGGCCAAAGCTTACATCTCATTATAAGCCAGTTAAGAAACGAAGTATATAGTTCGTCGAACTGTCCGAATCATGTTCGGGGAACTAAAAGTTCGTCTGAGCTCAAAAATTAAGAAACGAATTATAGTTCGTCGGACTGTCAGTGACTTGACACGATCCACAGCAGTTCCACTCACCAAGCACAGACACTGGCCGTCCTGGCAGGTGCCATGACCAGAGCAGTTGCCCGGGCAGCGCGAGTTGTCCGCCGACATGACGTCATGAGCGGGTGACGTCAGACCTACGGTGCCGATCTCTCCCAGCCCCAGTCGCAGTGTGGAGACGAAGACGTCATCAAGAGTCGGCGTGTACGCCATCAACCTGTGGTCATGACGTCATACACTCGGCGAAATGCCTTTTACGCTACAAAGGGTTAAGGTGTGGGTGGGGGTGGTGGGCATTGGAGCGGTGAATGAATGAAAATGTGTATATGGTGCATAAAATCTGCCACACAAAACCTTGCGTTTATAAATCGACATGCGCCAGGGGTGTGGAGTGGTGGAGTGATGGAGAGGGGAGGCACTGCAAGCAAGATGACTGGTTCCTTAAACAGTCTAATGCAAATGAGCTCAACGCTGAGAGCGTCAGCGAACGCAGAAACACACACATGCCTAATAAGCAAACCACACACACACACACACACACACACACACACACACACACACACGCACACAGCACGCACGCACGCACGCACGCACGCACAACACACACATGCAGAAACACATACATGCCTAATAAGCAAACCACACACACGCACGCACGCACGCACGCACGCACGCACGGACACACACACACACACACACACACACACACACACACACACACACACACACACACACACACACACACACAAACAAAACAAAAACAAAAACAAAAACAGAACGTTGTAGTATTATGTAGGCTACAATACAAATCAACCAACAACTGCACTTGTCACTGTTGGACTTGCTTATAATAACTGCAGGTATGATCAGACATTAAATCGTTCGTATCTTAACCATTCAAACAACAAGCGAAAGCAAACCGGTACAATTTCTAAAGAACTTCGCAGACGACACGGTGTTAATGTTCGTCCATGGACTCAGGCTTTATTGAATGTACCATCAGCGCAAGCCCGATACCAGACTGGCGTTCAGAACTATAGAATAGACAATTTTCTTCTTGTGCCCAGCGACGAAGACAGTTTTTTTTTCTTTTCTCTAACCCTTTCTTGACACAGTTTTGTCAACTTCTAACAATTCTCTGTCGCGCGCACCAGTTTTCACATTGTCGTAGCTCAGACTGTGTGGCCTGTCAGCTAAGGTCAAGGTGATATCACAAAAGAAGGTCTTGATGACCCAGAGCACAGGACAGGAGTGAGCCGGTTGGAACCAGTGGTAAAGCGTTGGGCTGGTGAGAAGAGGACCTCGGTTCGATTCAGCTTCGGCTGTCCTGTCCCTTCAAAGGTTGTGGTTTATGGACACTGTTTTTGTGACCTCCCCCCCCTCCCCCCACCCCATCCCCCTCACCGCCCTTGTACTGTTTTTGTGACACCCCCCTCCTTCAGCCCCCTTCTAATTACTGAAACATTAAGATGGCTTTCACCGTTGCCCACCTTAATGCTGAATCATTCAGGTGGTGACAGTGTAGCGTTATAGACTAGTCTCCCTTGTCCCCCACTTCGTTCAGAGCGCAGGAGTGTGTGAAAGTCGAGGTGACCGTTCTGGGCTCTTCGTCCCTAATAGTCTTTATAATCTCTGTGGACAGCAAAGCCTAATCTCTGTGGACAGCAAAGCCTAATCTCTGTGGACAGCAAAGCATAATCTCTGTGGACAGTAAAGCATAATCTCTGTGGACAGTAAAGCATAATCTCTGTGGACAGCAAAGCATAATCTCTGTGGACAGTAAAGCATAATCTCTGTGGACAGTAAAGCATAATCTCTGTGGACAGTAAAGCACATTGAACGTGAGACCCTCAGGGCTCAGGAGGTGTGTGAAAGTCGAGGTGGCCGTCCTGGGCTCCCCGTCCTTAATAGTCCTTAATATGGTCTCTGTGGCCGTAAAGCAACATTGAACCCTACTTCGTGGGGTTCTGGTCCTAGCCAGTACCTCTTCGGAGACATCAAGGAACAAGGGAGTTAATTAGCGCTCGAAAGACGGAGACAACTCGGCGTTAAACCAGTTCAACCAAAACAAGAGCAGGGTGTTGGATTAGGAGTAACAGTGCAGATGAACACACTCACGGTGGAAAACAAAGGCAAAAGTAGGTTAAGGGTCATGTCAGATTATTCTTTATTCTACACACGTGAAAGATATCGCCGTCTTTATCAGTTCACATTCGTCAAGATATATATGCGACTCAATATAAGCTCAAAGCAACACGCACTTCTTCTTTCATAAACTGCGTGGTCCCTGCATTTGTCGATGCCTTAAGTTGCACTTTAATTAGCACAAATCCGAAAAGTTGTTACACATCCAAGGTAGAGGCTTTATATCAAACACGAAAAACACTTGAAACGAATGTGCGCTGCGTCTATAAAATAATAATTTAAAAAAAAAGAAAAATGTTTTTACCTAATTATGTGCATGCAAAAAATAAATTTAAAAAATCGTTAAACAGAATCCAGAGTCGTTGAAAAAATTGATACAGTCCAGTAAGCTTGCTCAATAAGCTAAATTTCAAAAATGTCACACACACACACACACGCACGCACGCAGGCACGCACGTACACACACGCACACACACACACACACACACACACACACACACACACACGTCCAGTTACGCTCTACCAAGACAGCTAGGTGTCAAAGATTTTCTAAAACAAACGTTGGATTATATATTATCAGCTTTCTCGGATCGTCTCATTTTTAATCAATTTTTCCTTTTGTTTTTGTTTGTTTTCTGTTTTCTTTGTGTTTTTGTTTCTTTTGGCGCGCGTGTGTTTGTGCGTGCGTGTGTGTGTGTACGCGCGCGCGCGTGTGTTTGTTTGAAACAATGAAATGTGTTATACTCATTACCACTTTTCAATCCTTATGTTACTGAACTTTTTGGCTCACGTTTAGTTGGTTCCAGTCGTACATGTAAATAACTGAGGTCATAGGGCCTGTGTCAACGTGGACGTAGGCCTGGTCTGTACGTGCCACAGCCAAGACCCAGCGATAGGATGAAGTCACAGGGTCTGACTGCATCCGGTGCACACACACACCGGTGACACACCTTTCGGCCTACTTATATATTTAGTACACGTAAAGTATATCGGGAAGACAAAAACAAAAGCAAGTAATTGGTTGTGTTCTCTCTCTCTCTCTCTCTCTCTCTCTCTCTCTCTCTCTCTCTCTCTCTCTCTCTCTCTCTCTCTCTCTCTCTCACACACACACACACGCACGCACGCACGCACGCACGCACGCACGCACGCACGCACGCACGCACGCACGCACGCACGCACCGCACACACACACACACACACACACACACACACTACGATGAGTACAAAAAGCAACAAAAAATACAGTTACATCCCTCCTTCGTGCATCTAAATAGAAAAAAAAATCATTCAAGAACCAACCAGTTAAAATTGCAATTCAGAATCTACATGGGAAGCCATAAATGAATTGACAAACAAAAATGCTGCAGCTAATTCTTCACACACTAAAGATATTTCCGCCAACGAGCCAAACAAGCTGAAAAACATTCTGTCTACAGAACAGAATCGAATGACTTGTGTGCGCTAAAAGAGTTCTGTGACATTAAACGCAAGCAGTCTGCCCCTCTTATTCCACCCATGACAATAACCGAGGTTTACAACGCACTCGTGCATTTAAAGCAAACTGAAACTCGGATGGTCTAGATGGGAAAATACTAAAGCTTTCTGCACCTGTATCAGTGATACCCTAACGTATGTTTACAATCTTTTTATACAGAAATGTTACGTTCCGGCAGTTTTCAAACAGGCCAAAATCATTCCTCTTTTTAAGTCTGGAACGAGCTCAGATCCGTCAAATTACAGGCCAGTTTCTGTCTTGTCAGCTCTCTCAAAGCCATTTAAAGAGCACATATTATTGCACATTTTAACATAAAGAACCTACTTCATCCTAACCAGTCAGGGTTCAGAGAAAGTCACTCATGTCATACCGCTTTAACAAGCCTTGTTGACCAGTGGCTTTCCAGTATAAATGATACATTTTGTGGTGCTCTTTTTTGTGGACTTTGCTAAAGCGTTTGATGTAATAAACTATGATCTCCTTCGAAAACTGGCAGTGTATGGATTGTCTCTGGAGACACTCTACTTGCATCATTTCTTACTGATAGAAAGCAAACTGTGCATGTGAATGCATCGACATCCGATGTACGAGCTCTCAGATGTGGAGTTCCCCAAGGTTCTGTTATTGGATTATTACTCTTTTCCATTTACATCAATGACCTCCCTCTATTCATCAAAGCATGTTGTGAACTTTTTGCAGACAACAATCCACAGCAGTAACTCTGATCTAAGAAAGCTATCAGAGTCACTACAGGAGACTGTCAACAGTCTGTTAGAATGGAAAGAGTTTTAATATTATGTCTCTCCATCCTGATAACACCAAATTTATGCTTATAACAACCAGGCAAAAGAGACAAAATTTAACTTTGAAATGCCCACCGGAAACCACACTGTCAATGAAGTCGACAACTACAAAGTTCTAGGTACGACCATTGACTGCAATCTTTCCTACTCTAGTCACGTGACTGCTTCATGTAAAAGTACTTCCAAGAATATTTACCAGCTGTCTAAAATTAAACACTTTCTTAACCTTCATGCCAGAAAATTATTTTTTGCATGCCCATATTCAATCCATCATCGACTACGGATCGATACTGTGGGTCTCAGCAAGTGCAAATACTCTTAAACCTTTAGTTAGTTTACACCTGAGAGCGTCAAGGCAATTTTCCTTAAAAAAAACTACAACTAGCAATTTCAGATTATAACTTCCTATCTATTCCCCCCCCCATCAAAAAAAAGGCTTATCTACAACAAGGGAGTTCTGATAAACGAAATTATGTCCGAAAAAGTCCCACCCTCCCTTACACGGCTAATTTCCCCTCACGACTTTCTGGAAAACTCAATATACCAATCCCTAGGATTGACCTTTCCAAGACTAGCCTAGTATATTCAGGTAGCGTTCTTTGGAACTCACTCCGCGACTCTCTTAGATTACAATCCAGCACTGAAACATTTAAATCACGTTACATGTCATACATTATGCGTTGACTGGTTGGCATTGCATGTTAAATTTGGTGATTATAACCCGCCTGCAACGTTCCACCCTATTGTGTCTCCTATTCGTCACGCATTTACCCACCAAATAATGTTTGCTACTGATGATTTCAAAGCCCCATGTATCCACCCCCATTCCCGTCTGTCTCATACCAAGTTTGATGTATAAACTTCATTTATTCCATATGTGTACCGGAGTGTCGTAGCTTAGAAAATGTGTACTTGTATAATTAGTTCTTGAATAGTTCCTTGTTTGGGCGAGGGCTGGACGTAAAAAAGCATACATGCTTATCTATTACCCTGGAAAATAAATAATTCTCTCTCTCTCTCTCTCTTCTCTCTCTCTCTCTCTCTCTCCTCTCTCCTCTCTCCTCTCTCCTCCTCCTCCCCCCCCCCCCCCCCCCCAATTCCCCTGCACCCTTCCCCGCCCCCCTCCCCGATATAACCGTACTGGTTGACTGGTCGTAAAACATCAAGTTATTAACTTACTTTCTCTCTCTCTCTCTCTCTCTCTCTCTCTCTCTCTCTCTCTCTCTCTCTCTCTATATATATATATATATATATATATATATATATATATATATATATGCAGAGAGACAGAAGAACACAGAGTGAGTGTTGTGGTGTGTGTGTGTGTGTGTGTGTGTGTGTGTGTGTGTGCGTGCGTGCGTGCGTGCGTGCGCGCGCGCGCATGTGTGTGTGTGTGTGTGCGTGCGTGCGTGCGTGCGCGTGCGTGCGTGCGTGCGTGCGTGTGTGTGTGAAATCGTCTTCGTTGCTTTCAAGCTGATAAATCATATCCTCTCAACGTTATGTGCCCGGTGGCCACCGAATGATGAGCTTCCCGCCAGTAGCGAGACACGTCTGACCAAGGCAACCATCATCATAATGGTCCTCACCACGATCACATTTTTCACAACCCGTCTGCTCACCTTTGGGTATTAAACTCTAAAGGACTCAAATTCAGCAATGACGCACCTAACAGGTTCTTCGTGAGCTATGAAGGGAAAACAATTTTCGACTCTTTATTATTTTGTTTTCTTCTTAACTTAATTTTCCTCTTGTTTAATGCCTTCCAGACCTAAAAAATTATCTTGCCTTTCTTCATAGACAAATGGTGTTTAACACAGCTGTAGAAGTGAAGCTAAGAGATTATTTGTTTGCGGGCTAGTGCGGATGTATCAGATTCAATGAGTAGTGAGGCGCACAGTAGTTCGTCTGCGCGAAGATTCAAAGCTGTGAATACAGGGGTGGGGAAGGGGGGGGGGGGAGGACAAAGAAAAACGAGAAGAAAAAAGAAGAAAAAAGGTTAGTTTAAGTGTACATAATTATAATTATATATGTTGCTGAAGAATGTGGACTACATAGTTCGTACGTTTTCCTACCACTCAAAAGAACCTACCGGAACAAACTAAACAAATTATCTGACCTTTGTTATACTGTAGAAAAATGGCTTCAAACCATCTTTCCCTCTCCTCACCCCCTTCTGTCTCCACACTCCAGTTCTCTCTCGTTAGTATTTATTTATTCCACCAGCCAATCTATCTATCTGACATTGTTATGTTTTTTTCACTACAATTTTTTGGGACTTTTTTAGTGAGTGTTCGTGTGTTTTTTGTAGTTTTTTCGTTGTTTCTTTGTTTTCTCGTGTGTATTTTGTTGTTGTTGTTGTTGTTGTTACGTCTCATTTATTATTTATTGTTAGCTAGGTGAAATTGTTCGTCCGCCGTACATTTGGGTGTTTTTTGTTGTTAGTTTTTGTTTTTGTTTTGTTTGTTTTTCAACTGTATAAACTAATCGCCCATAACCTCTGAAAGCTTGCTGATGAGTACACAATAATTAACTGTATATTTATTTTATCTCGAATAAATATTTGTCTAAACCAAACTAAAAAAAGTAAGCAAACAAACAAACAACTGTCGGTCGACTCATCACAGACGGGTTAAGCTGCACGTGCACAGTAGGCCTACGTGTCTATGACGAACAAAGAGTCTGCACATGCGCAGCAGGCCTACAGGTCTGTGACGAAAAAAGAGTCTGCACGTGCGCAGAAGGCCTACAGGTCTGTGACGAACAAAGAGTCTGCACGTGCGCAGTAGGCCTACAGGTCTGTGACGAACAAAGAGTCTGCACGTGTGCAGTAGGCCTACAGGTCTGTGACGAACAAAGAGTCTGCACGTGCGCAGTAGGCCTACAGGTCTATGACGAACAAATAGGTTGACGAACAAAAAGGGGCGTCAACATAGTTGTTATGTGTCACTGTCTGTGTCGCGCAAGAGCTGATAACTGGTGTTATCCGGTTCAGTCTACTGCATGTACTGGCGGTTTGTACTGCTGCACAAGTGATAACCACTGTCTGCATAATAACCGTGACATATTAATGGGCCTAGTACATCAAGTACTGATGGTTGACGTAGGTTTAAATGCACCTCTAGTTTAGGAGTGCAGAGGTGATTTATACGCAGATATATGTTTGTTTTGTGTGTGTGGTTTGTTTTTTATTGTTGGTGTTGTTGTTGTTGTCAACATGACCAGAGACTGTACCAGGTATTGTCTAGGTGACATACGTCGTAAAGTGCGGGGGGGGAAGTGGTGGAGGGGGAAAAACCAATTATACATGCAAGCATACTCAGAGATTTTGCAAATATGATACACATCCATCTACCCCCTCCCCCTCTCTCTCACTCATACACTCACACACAACACACACACACACACACACACACACACACACACACACACACACACACACACACACGCACGCACGACACCAGCACGCACGCACGCACGCACGCACGCACGCACGCACGTACACAAACACACACACGCAAACACGTCTAATCTTCATAAACATACTCTCTCTCTCTCTCTCTCTCTCTCTCTCTCTCTCTCTCTCTCTCTCTCTCTCTCTCTCTCTCTCTCTCCATAATTACTACTGCTGCTAATAATAACGTTTGTAGAGTAGCCTACACTTCTAGTGGCAAAGCCGGCGCTGTTTCTGTTTAGTGTTTTGTTGTTTAAGGAATTTTGTTTTATTGTAATTTATTGAATGTTTTAAGTTATTGGTGAGCCAGAATAATAATGTGTGTGTGTGTGTGTGTGTGTGTGCGTGCGTGCGTGCGTGCGTGCGTGCGTGCGTGCGTGCGTGTATGTATACATTGTTATTGTTAAGTATTTTCCTTGTATTTGAGCGGTTTTTAGCTCCGTGTTTCATTGAGTTGTTGATGTTTTACTGTTAATTGTATTGAATGTTTTTATGTAAATGACGAGCCAGAAAGCAAATTTCTCTACACAGAGACAATAAAATTGTATTGTATTGTATTGTTCTATGCGATTTACACAAACAGTGGGGAGGGAGAGAATTTATTGGAAGCACTATACCACTCTAGCACATAAAATAATAGACATAACCACGTAAAACGAAAATAGTAATATAATTATTATCTCTATTGTTATATTACTAAACATCACTACATAATTAATAATTATGTCTGCTGATGCTCGGTGACAATGTAAATCAGACGAGGAAAGAAAGAGGTAATATTAAGTCAGCCGACCTTCACGAACTCAGGGTGGTCAGATTTGGGACCACAGAGCAGACCACTCCTACGGAATCATTTTGACAATATGTATTTGTAAAGAACGTGCAAGCGCTTAGGGTTAGGCGCTCTAAGTATTCATTATTATTATTATTATTATATTATTATTATTATATTATTATTAATCATTGAGAATCGCAAAGGACTTTACCTTGAAGTTGAACGGAAGCGAAATCACACAGCTGACAGAAAATCCTTTTTTTCTCCCCCTTTTCCTCTGAACTTAACACACACAACAGAAACACATCCCAGTTTCGAGCAGGGCTCTGTAAGTGTTGTTTGGACGGTCATCAGAGGTCTGTGACTGCTGTGGTACAGTCGCCCTTCACTGCAGCTGTGTCTGTTTTCGAGCACAGCACGGTAAGTGTTGTTTGAACTGTCCTTAGAGGTCTGTGACTGCTGTGGTACAGTCGCCCTTCACTGCAGCTGTGTCTGTTTTCGAGCACAGCACGGTAAGTGCTGTTTCAACTGTCATTAGAGGTCTGTGACCGCTGTGGTACAGTCGCCCTTCACTGCAGCTGTGTCTGTTTTCGAGCACAGCACGGTAAGTGCTGTTTGAACTGTCCTTAGAGGTCTGTGACTGCTGTGGTACAGTCGCCCTTCACTACAGCTATGCCTGAATCATTTGTGTCAATCACACGGCGAGAGAGGCCGATAGCACAAGCCCACCACGACGCAACGTATCGCGGCAGACGGACTGCGACTGTGTCCAACAACACAACACACTCCCCACTGATAACAACTCCTAGGTCCATTAACCTTTTCCGGGCTAAAGTTTTGAGCCGGGAACAACTCCTGTCCGGACGGAAGTTGGAGCGAACCAAAGGTGTTTGGAGAAATTCAGCTGCCTACTGGAAATTTATTTTCGTCGTGTGTGTGTGTGTGTGTGTGTGTGTGTGTGTGTGTGTGTGTGTGGTGTGTCTCTCCCCCTCTCTCTTCTCTCTCTCTCTCTCTCTTCTCCCCCTCTCTTTTCTCTCTTCTCTCTGTATGTTTTTATAAAATATATATATATATATATATATATAATATTTATATATTCCCCAAGGATTTATAATTGCCTCGATTTTATTCAGTACTGCGATCCATGACCTACAAAATCTGTTTGTTTACTGCAAATAAGTTTTGTTTTAATTTTTATTTTATTTTTATTTTTTATTTTTACATAATTTCTGTTGATGCAACTAGCTGATACATGTTGTCAGCATGATAAATGTAAGATCAGTCTAATATGACTTATGTGAAAAGGCTTTTTTTTTTTAATTACAAAAAAGAAGAAAAAAAGAAGGAAGAAGCTGCCTGTCACGAAAAAGCACGAACAGCAGAAATTCAGGAGCTAGTCACGAAAAAGCACGAATAG
>JABMCL010001985.1:0-2500 GCA_018857735.1 Alviniconcha marisindica
TAGTAACCTATCAGAACAATTATCTGAGACCCATCGGGATCGTTTTAAAAATTTGGGAAAACAGAGAGAGAGAGAGAGAGAGAGAGAGAGAGAGAGAGAGAGAGAGAAGAAGAAGAAGAAGAAGAAGAAGACGAAGACAAAAACAACCCCGGACGGGAAACAACAGAAGGCAGAGCACGGAACAGAAGAACCAGAAGTGGGTTTTTGTTTGTTGGTTTGTTTGGTAATATTGTGAGTGTGGATTTATTTGGGCAAGCAGAGGACCAAATCATAAGTAGGCTGTGCCGCACGCTGGAATAGTGTTGTTGTGTTGTTTGTGGGGTGTGTGTGTGTGTTGTGTGTTAATTGTGTTGGGTGTTTGTGTGTGTGTGTTGATGTTGTTGTTGTATTGGGGTGTGTGTGTGTGTGTGTGTGATGTTTTTGTGTGTGTATGTGTTTTGTTTGATTTGTTTATTGTTTTTTTTGTGTGTGTGTGGTTTTGGGGTGTGTGTGTGAGAGAGAGAGAGAGAGAGAGAGGGGGTGTGAGTAGTGAGTGTGTGTGTGTGTGTGTGTGTGTGTGTGTGTGTGTGTGTGTGTGTGTGTGTGTGTGTGTGTGTGTGTGTGTGTGTGTGCTTGATTGACATATGTTTAGGAGTGCTTTTGTTATGGCTTTGTTAATGGTGAGTGTGTTTGCATTTTGTAATGCAGTATTTTGCTTTGTGATTGCTGTGTACACAGTCTCTGTTGTATCTCTTGTAGGATTGTTTGGTATGAACATGTACGAGCTTAGGGCATTCATTGGCTATCGCACTGAAATACTCATTCTTCTTCTTCTTCTTCTTCTTCTTCTTCTTCTTCTTCTTCTTCTTCTTCTTCTTAATACGAGTAGGCCTATGTATGTGAGCACACAGAACAGTGTGAATACGCACGCACTCACCGTCCAGGAAGATATACAAAGCTTGATTTGCAGAAGCTACAACTAGCAGACACGCAGACCATGGTGACGCCACAGTCGCTGTCCGACCTGCACTCATTCTTACATGGTTCCGGAACCAAGTAAAACGCCTGGCTGGACGCTGCAAACCGCAAGAAAACAATACCTGATCCCCGTAAACTGACACGGAACAGTTACATGCCGTCACTCCGATCAGTCTGTCCTGTAAACAGACAGCTACATAAAGAACTGTTTTTTAATGCCAGTGAAGTCAATAATGGTAGATATATCAGGGCAAGTGATGCCAGTAACAACAACGACAACATTGTTAGTATGCCATAGCTTTGTCAGCAATTACAGCAATTAAAAATAAAAGAGAAAAAAAAAGTAATATCGGAAGAATATTTTAAACTTGAGAGCAAACGGTCGTGGAATGAAGTTACCAATAAACGCAACAACGAGAAGGAAAAAAGCGACTTTCATCCTGGGTGTGTGGAAAAGTCTCTTTTCTTGACACCAGCTGTCAATAGCAGTCTTATTATGTATTCACGTATGTCGTATGATCTACGGTCACTGAATAAAAAGCGAAATCACGTTCCTTTTTGTTTCAAATTCCAAAGTCAAGGTGGCTGATGGGGTTACGTTTGTTCAACGTTTCCTCCAAATGGGATAACTGGCTCTCTGTCTGTCTGCCTCTGTCTGTCTGTCTCTGTCTGTCTGTCTGACTGTCTCTGTCTCTGTCTCTGTCTCTGTCTCTGTCTCTCTCTCTCTCTCTCCTCTCTCTCTCTCTCTCTCTCTCTCTTTTCTCCATAGTCCTATGCTGCCTTCTCTCCTTCTTTCCATAATTAGAGAACTTATAACTCCATTCAAAGTTATTTGTAGAACAGATGATGGATTTTTGCCGGAGAAGATTTATACTGTATAATTAAAGGGAACATTTGCTGCTTTAATCAAAGTTTTGTGTTTCTTCTGAAGTGGGCGGGGGGGGGGGGGGGGGGGTGGAAGGGCTAGTACCAGAAACAGTATAGAAGAGCTTGTGTACCATCTCTTGTGGGTTATTGACATGCCGCTGTTCAGTAGGATTTCTTGCTTCGATTTTTGTTTTTTTAATTATATTTTAAGAACGATGATATTGACGATGATTTGTCTATTCTTTTCTTCTTTTGGTGGGTCGGTGATGCTGGAGGGAAATTATTACCCGTTGCCGTATGTAGCACATTTCTGTTCGACGATCAAGACTCATTACTTCCTTCATCGATCTATATGAAAGGAAATAATGTATCGATGATCGGGACAATGACCTCCAATTACCCCATCATCGCCTCCCCGTCCCTCCCACCCGCCACATGTTGAGCTGTGTGTGTGGAAATGTGTGTGTTGTGTGTGTGTGTGTGTGTGTGTGTGTGTGTGTGTGTGTGTGTGTGTGTGTGTGTGTGTGTGTGTGTGTGTGTGTGTGTGTGTGTGTGAACTGAGGGTAGCATGTACATTCAGTGGCAATACCCAGTGCATTCAAAAACAAATTCCAACCTTATCTGCTACACCACCTGGTTAAGATAATGTTCCATAATGCGACGGTCCTAACTTGTT
>JABMCL010001985.1:7500-10000 GCA_018857735.1 Alviniconcha marisindica
AAGAGAGAGAGGGAGGAGAAAAGGGAGAGGAGGGGGGAGGGGGGGAGAAAAGGAGAGAGGGGGAAAAGGGAAAAGGAGAGGGAGGGCCTTTTGGAAAAGGAGGGGAGGGGAAGGGGGAGAGGGGGGGAAAGGGAGAGAAAAGAGGAGAGAGAGGAGGGAAGAGAGAGAGAGAGAGAGGGGGAGAGGGAGAGAAAGAGAGAAGGGGGGGGGGGGAGAGAGGGGAAGAGAGAGAGAGGAGAGAGAGAGGGGGAGATGAGAAGAGAGAGGGGGAGGGGAAGAGAGAGAGAGAGAGAGAGAGAGAGGGGGAGAGGGGGGGGGAGAGAGAGAAAAAAGACGGAAGAAAAGAGAGGGGAGAGAAAAGGGGAGGGAAAAGGGGGAGAGAGAGAGAGAGAAGAGGAAAAAGGGGGAGAAAAGAGAGAGAGAGAGGGAGAGAGGGGGAAAGGGAGAGAGAGAAGAGGAGAGAAAAGGGGAGAGAGGGGGGAGAGAGAGAGGGGGGGACGAGGGGGGAGAGAGAGGAGAGAGTTTTGAGGAAGGGAGAGAGAGAGGGAGGAGAAGAGAGGAAAAGAGAGAGAGAGAGGGGGAGAAGAGAGAGGGAGAGGGGAGAGAGAGAGAGAGGGGGGAGAGGGGGAGGAAAGAGAGAGGGAAGAAAAGGGGAGGGAGAGAGGAGAGAGAGGGGGGAGAGAGAGAGAGAGAGAGAGAGGGGGAGAGAGAGAGGAAAAGGGGGAGAGAAGGAGAGAAGAGGGGGGGGGGGGGGAGAGAGAGGAGAGGGGAGAGAAGAAAAAGGAAAAAGGGGGAGAAAAAGGAAAAAGGGGGAAGAAAAAGGGGGGAAAAAGGGGAAGAAAAGGGGGGGGGAAGGGGGGAAGGGGGAAGAAGAAGAAGAAGAAGAAAAAGAAGAAGAAGAAAAAGAAGAACCGAAACCCGGGGAGAAGAAGAGAAGGAAAAGGAGAAGAAAAAAAAATTTGGGAGAAGAAGGAAAAAAATACAAGAGGAAAAAGGGGGGGAAATAGAAGAAAGAAAAGAAGGAGAAAAAGGGGGGAAAGGAAAGGGGAAAGAAAAAAGGGGGGGGAGGAAAAGGGGGGAAAGGGGGAAGCGAAAGAAGGAAAACCAAAAATTTTTTTTTTTTTTTTTTTTTTTTTTCCCCCCCCCCCCCCCCCCCCCCCCCCCCCGACTTTCATCCTGGCCCCGTGGTGTAGAAAAACACTGTTTCAGAACAACGCTGAGAATATTACAGTCTGTTGACGTCTTCCGCCTCATCTAGAGCGACTGAGGAAAAGGCAAAAAAGAAAAAAAAAGAAAAAAAGTCTTTTTTGTTTGATATGAGCGTTGAGGGGAGTGATGGGTTTCTCCCGTTTGGCGTTTCTTCCCTTTACACGAGTCTTTCTGTATTTCATGTAACGAGTTGATCACTTTGAAACGCGTATCATTTCACTGCTCAGATCTAACTGAAGTCAGAGAAAAGTACTTTCATGCAAATTCCTTGAGAATTTTGTCCAGGGATATATATCCCTCTGGACCCTGTCTTTAATTTACTCAAAGAGATCAATGGTTTAATGACAAGTTGCAATGGGTTAAATTTTTGACAACACTTACAGTACTTTCATGCAAATTCCTTGAGAATTTTGTCCAGGGATACATATCCCTCTGGACCCTGTCTTTAATTTACTCAAAGAGATCAATGGTTTAATGACAAGTTTCCTTCGGGAAATTTTGGGGCCAACACTTTTCCCAATTTCACAGTTTTTTTGGGTTTTTTTTTTGTTTTTTTTGTTTTTTTAAAAGGTTTGTTGTTTTTTGTTTTGGTTTTTTTTTGTTTGTTTTTCTTAAAGAGAAAAAAAAAATAATAACAAGTTGCAATGGGTTAAAACAAATTATAACACTTACAATTGCCAATTTTTTGTTGTTGTTTTTATAAAACAAATAGCAGGAATTTAGTTGTATTATATCTTTGAGAATGGTTTCATGCTGATTTACTCAAAGAGATCAATGGTTTAATAACAAGTTGAAATGCGTTAAATTTTTGTTAACACTTACAATTGCTTACAGGTTTGCACAGTTTTTTGTTTAGTTTTTGTTTTGTTTTTGTTTTTAATAAATCATAGAAATTTAGTTGTTTTATATCTGACAATGGTTTCATGTCTTGTCAAATGTTTTCTCCAGACTGTCCGTAAGGCTGACTGGGCGTTAAAAAGCAATAACTAACTAACTCACTAACTAACTCACTAACTCACTAACTAACTGTCTTATTTGTTATAAATGAGTATCACCGTGCATTGCACACACCACAGTCTAGCCAACGTTCAAGACAAAGCTGTTCGTTCGTGTGAAGCTCTCAATGAAAACGTCAGTTAGTGACCAGTTCTGGCTCAGTGAGACAATGCCGGACTCGGGATAGACAATCTCGGGTTCGAATCCTTGCAGGAGCAGCGGGAGAATTTTCTTCTCCAGGGTCAACATTCTGTGCTGACTCTTATTTCGGTATCCGTTCCACCCCCGTGTTACC
>JABMCL010001985.1:20000-22500 GCA_018857735.1 Alviniconcha marisindica
GTGGTTTCGGCGGGTCTGGTTCAGGCGGTTCATCCCCTAGTGGATTTGGTGGATCCGGTTCAGGCGGTTCATCTCCTGTTGGATTTGGTGGATCCGGTTCAGGCGGTTCATCCCCTGGTGGTTTCGGCGGGTCTGGTTCAAGTGGTTCATCCCCTGGTGGATTTGGTGGATCCGGTTCAGGCGGTTCAACTCCTGGTGGATTTGGTGGATCCGGTTCAGGCGGTTCAACCCCTGGTGGATTTAGTGGATCTGGTTCAGGCGGTTCAACTCCTGGTGGATTTGGTGGATCTAGTTCGGGCGGTTCATCCCCAGGTGGTTTCGGCGGGTCTGGTTCAAGCGGTTCGTCTCCTAGCGGATTTGGTGGATCTAATTCGGGCGGTTCAGGCAGCAGCGGCAGCTCCAGCGGGTCACAGTCGCAACCTGTGGACGGGTCGATGCCGATGATCGGACTGGGTCGCCGCGACCTGCACGTGCACAGGCGCCAGTTCTTCAACCCGGGCAACATGGTGGGGCAGCTGTCCCCACAGACGGGCCAAAGCGGCATGGGCGGCAGCGGCGGCATGAGCTTCAACCCCATGGGTATGTTCCAGAGCGGCGGCAGCGGCGGAGGGAGCGGCGGTTTCAATCCAGCCAACCCCATGGGAAGCGGGTCCGGGTCTGGGTCTGGGTCCGGGTCTGGGTCATCAGGAGGCTCTGGAGGCAGTCCGGGTGGCTTCAATCCCGGCAACATGGGCATGAAGAATCCGTTCTTGTCCGGTGGCGGTTCCAACCCGGCTAACCAGGGTGCATCGGGCGGCAGTTCCGGAGCGGGATCGAATCAGGGTGGCTCTCCTCAGCAGCAAGGTTCTGGAGGTTCGAACCCGGCCAACCCAGGCGGTTCTAGCAACCCCGCCAACATGGGCGGGTCTGGCGGTCCAGGGGGAGGGTCGGGTACCGGCGGGTCCTCTCAACAACAGCAGGGGTCTGGAGGTGGTTCGAACCCCTCTAGCGGCTCAAGCAACCCGGCCAACCAGGGTCCCAGCTCTGGCAGCCAGGGCGGCGGCAGTTCCGGGGGTGCCCAGGGCCCGGCGGCTAGCCAGCAGGCGGGACAAAACGGAGGATCCCCCACCCCTCCCCCGGGGCAGAACGGGCAGTCTGGTGGCGGGTCTGGTTCAGGAAGCCAGCCACAGCAACAGTCTCCCTTTGGTTCGGGGTCTGGCTCTGGATCTGGATCTGGTGGTTCTGGAACTCAACAACAGCAACAGTCTCCGTCTGGGTCAGGCACTGGCGGCGGCTCTGGATCTGGATCTGGCGGTTCTGGAACTCAACAACAGCAACAGTCTCCGTCTGGGTCAGGCACTGGCGGCGGCTCTGGATCTGGATCTGGATCTGGCTTTGGTTCTGGATCTGGTGGCTCCGGAAACCAACCACAGCAGCAGTCTCCCTTTGGATCAAACTCTGGTGGTGGCTCGGGTGGTGGTGGCGTGTCTCTTTCTCCCTCCAACACCAACGGGCCGTCAGGGTCCAGCGGTGGGTCCTTGTCCCCCTCCAACACCAACGGGCCGTCAGGGTCCAGCGGTGGGTCCTTGTCCCCCTCCAACACCAACGGGCCGTCAGGGTCCAGCGGTGGGTCCTTGTCCCCCTCCAACACCAACGGGCCGTCAGGGTCCAGTGGTGGGTCCTTGTCCCCCTCCAACACCAACGGGCCGTCAGGGTCCAGCGGTGGGTCCTTGTCCCCCTCCAACACCAACGGGCCGTCAGGGTCCAGCGGTGGCGGAATGACGCCATCAAACTACGGCAAGCAGACCAGTCTGACGCAGCAGCCCACCTCCCAAAAACAGAACCCCGCTGCCAGCGGACAGGGGACGCCCCCTATGGGAGGAGGCTCTAACCCTGCCAACCCAGGGTCAGGGTCAGGGTCAGGGGGCTCCTCTCCACAGTCCTCCGTGCAGAACCCCAGCGGTGGTGGCAGCGGGGGTTCGAGTCCTTCCAACCCTGGCGGCAGCTCCAACCCAGCTAACCCTGGGTCCGCATCCGGGGGGTCGGCGCCTCAGCCCTCTGTGCCCAATCCTGGGAGTGGGGGGTCAGGTGGTTCCGGGGGTTCGAATCCCGCTATGCCCGGCGGCTCGGGTTCCTCACCAGGAGGTCAGGCGTCGCCCCAGGGGGGAAGCGGTTCCAGCACTGGAAGTGGGAGCCCGTCTATGCCGGGTGGTGGGTCGAATCCAGCCAACCCTGGGGGTGGATCCAATCCGGCCATGCCTGGCGGCTCGGGTGGGTCCGGATCATCACCAGGAGGTCAGCCATCGTCTCAGGGGGGCAACAGTGGCTCCAGCACTGGCAGCGGAAGTCCGTCCATGCCGGGTGGAGGGTCGAAACCTGCTATGCCTGGCAGCTCGGGTGGGTCCGGATCATCACCAGGAGGACAGCCATCGTCTCAGGGGGGCAACAGTGGCTCCAGCACTGGCAGCGGAAGTCCGTCCATGCCGGGTGGAGGGTCGAGCCCATCCAACCCTGGAGGTGG
>JABMCL010001985.1:27500-30000 GCA_018857735.1 Alviniconcha marisindica
ATGTGTTATTTATTAAAAGAAAATTCCCATACCAATGCAAGAACAAAAACAAGATTAAACATTCACAAATAAACTTACTTAATCCCCCTATCGCCTTCCCCCCTTTCCAAGATCTACGAAACTAATATGTTCGTAAAGAATCAGCTTTTCTTTCCTCGCGCGTCATTTCTCCATCATCATGGCGTCCAGTTTGTACGAAATGGTCTGCTCAAGACGTAATTTTATGTTTAATAACTGTTAATCCAATATCCATATTATGCGAATCACGACACTTTCACTTGTATTGTCTTGGTAGACTTATATCTGGAGTAGCAAAGGCAAAATACATGAATTTTACTTTTTAAATTCGCTTTTGAAGTTGATTTTGAACGAGCAGCTACACACACTGACACAATGCACACTGCTACTGCTAACTCCACAGAAACCATAAGGCTTATTACTATATTAGGGACGGGGAGAAGGGGGTGTGGAGGTGGGGGAAGAGGGACGGAGATGACTACCTACCGCTACACTGTCACCACCAGTATGACTTCTGCATTAAGACTGGCATCGATGAGAGCCATTTTAATGTTTCATTAATTGTGAGGGACAAAGTCACAAGACAGTGTCCCAAAACCACAACTTTTTAAGAGAAAGGAGAGCCGAAGCGGATTCGAACTGAGGTCCTTCCGCTTACCAGCCTAACGCCTTACTGCTAGGCCAAAACCAGCTTACACTGCTAACTAGTGCTACCTGCCAAGGACGGGGATTGGTAATATCCAAGGAGGCAGTCGGAAATTCCTGTGACATTTCAAACACCATTCTGGTATCATCAAAATCTTCCAAACTAAGTCATATCAAGTGAATAAATTTCTGCTGACCCTCCATAAATTGACAAAATAACATGATGATTGCGGTCATTTCACAGGAAGAAGAATAAGAATAAAGGCAAGATTTGCAAAAGTTCTGAAAAGTGAGTTTGATCACATTTGTGTCTTTCAGTATGCTTATCGCCATTGACAAGTGACATTTGATCTAGATCGTTAAGGACTTGTGACCAGAGCTGAAATGTGGACTTTTTTCTTTTCTTTTTTTGCGAACACCCCCTAAAGTGCCGGAATAATCATCAACATGATTGTAGGCCTCTAAGGAAAGAAAGAAAGAAAGAAAAAAAAAATCTAGTTTCCGAGTAACACCGTGCTGGCTTCCTCAGTGCTGATGTTGGCTAAACAATCAACTGTGTACAGTTTTAAGACTGTAATCAAACTCACTTTTTGTGTGTGTGCAAATTTTGGCTTCATTCATGTGATATGATTATGAAGCTTGTCTGATTGATTTGAATGATATTTGTGACCCAAAATGGCAGGAATTCCCGATCGCCTTCTTGGATATTAGTTATTACCCTGGGCTCTGTCAGAATGGCATAAGTCCTTCCGCTTCTTGGTTGTCATGTTGTAACTAGAATTTTAATTTCTTGACTTGAACAGATCAGCCGCTTCATACTAATCATCGGCCAGACAGTCTGCTTAAAAATAAAATGCTCCACTGCAACACCAACAAAGTTGGATGTAAACCGGTTAGAACTACGTACAGAAGAAGAAAGATGTCTTCATTTCTTGCCAGAGCCATTAGCTTCTACTGTTTAGATACTTTTCCTCTTTTTCTTTTACTGTTTTAGATACTTTTCCTCTTTTTCTTTTACTTTTCTTTTACTGTTTTAGATACTTTTCCTCTTTTTCTTTTACTTTTCTTTACTGTTTTAGATACTTTTCCTCTTTTACTTTTCTTTTACTGTTTTAGATACATTTCCTCTTTTTCTTTTACTGTTTTAGATACTTTTCCTCTTTTTCTTTTACTTTTCTTTTACTGTTTTAGATACGTTTCCTCTTTTTCTTTTACTTTTCTTTTTCATACTCCTTTTAAGGACTGGCCTCTGTTAGTGTTAGAGCATTGCAAGTCCTGCAGTGATGTGTATTTTGAAAGGTGGTCACAGTCAGTGTCTTGGAACGAGTGATGAGTGCTTAAAACAATACAACAGTCAATAAGACAGATAATGATCTAATGTTAATGTACTTGATGAGCTGGGGACTGGCTGCAGGTTGTGAAGACTGCAGCCTAGTCAACGATGGAAGGAGTCGAGTGGAGGGGCTGATGAAATAGATGTAGGGAGGAGGTTCCGTTCAGAGACTGTACGGGGAAAGAAGGAGTGGAAGAGGACATGGCGCTGGGTCTGTTCCCGGTGGAGCCTCTGTGCTCCTCGGGTCCCGCGGGTCAGAGCGGTGCAAGACGTGTGCTGGGTTTAGGTCTACAAGCCAACAAGGCCATTGTTGGGTTTGTAGAGCAACCCCAGGTGTGTCTGTCATCTCTGTTGTTCAAGGCTTGTCCACTTCAGATTTTTAGCGTAGAATGAAGGAATGGAACCAGCTGTCACCGGAGGCAACAGTGGCTAATGCTTGACACCTTGGTGTCAAGGACATGCTGAAGAAGCACCAGTTGTTGTTTTTGTTTTGTTTTTGTGCAG
>JABMCL010001985.1:35000-47500 GCA_018857735.1 Alviniconcha marisindica
GTTGTTGACTGGGCTGAAGGCATCTACTAACTAACCAACTTGTTACATTGATGGACTTGTTACATTTTGCCCCTGCTGTGACCCAGTTGTTGACTGGGCTGAAGGCATCAACCAACTAACCAACTTGTTACATTGATGGACACATGCACAATAATGTTGTTTGAGATCATTAAGTTAATATTTTGTTAATTGCTATATGAGTGGATGAGCGGAGACTGGTGTGCGCATGTCATTATGTGTGTGTCTAATGTTCGATAGGTGATAATGGTAATTTAAGCTACAATAATTAAGGTTCTGTTTGCTGAAATGTATGCTAATGTAGTTTTTGTGATAAGATGTTTGTACAGCGCAGTGACTAGCGCTTTATAAGAATTACTTATTATTATTATTAATAAATCAGGCCCTTGCAGGTATAATTACTGCCACCCTCTTCCGACCACTGAAGCTGTGTATGGAGCACTTCATTTGCTGTTGAATGACTTAGACTGTTTGCGTTACTAAGTGTCACTGATTGTGTAGTTGTATAACTGCATATATATATATATATATATATATATATATATGTTTTAGTCTCTTGGTATTTTAAGAATCACTGTGTGAACTGTGCGTTTACCCACATTCATTTGTAAAAAAAATAAACCTCGAGGAAGGCAGTCGCCAGAAACTTGGAAACTCTACGCCGACTTGTTGTTTTTCTTGACCTTGACCTTGATCATGTTGCTTTACGTCCACAGAAGCGAGGTTGCTTATTAGGGATGGGGACAGGGGGAAGAGGGTGAGAGAGTGAAGGCTTGATCGCAGATACCACCTTGAAAAAGACTGGAGAAACTGTGGACCGCTGCCAGAGCAATGGAAGTGTTAAGGCGGTGTCCCCTCGCCATTGCGCAGCGATTAGTGCACCGTGCAATTGCTGTTTCAGCTGTCCGTTGCACTACCGTTCAGGAACAACTCGAAGCGAAAGAAGTCCAACTTTCGCAGCCCAGCTCCACCTCCCTGCTCATGATCTCTTCTGGGCTAACTTGAGGGTCCAGCTCCACCTCCCTCCTCTTGATCTTGCCTGGAACCCTGTTTTTTTGTTTTTGTCAGTTTATATAGAGCATGTCTTGCCCTAATCCTCATTGCTTTCTTTGGGCACCATGGGGTCACCAAGGTGTCCTTCATGGGATCATCCAGGATTGAGTGCCAGAAGTATCCTTTGTTATTAACGTAAGATAGGATAATATGTTATTGTCCTGTAAAAACTAAAAGATAGGATAATACATTATAATGATTATTTTCCTGCAAAAGATATGACAGGATAATATGTTATTGTCCTGTGAAAGATAAGATCGGATAATACATTATCATCCTGTTAAAGATAATATAGGATAATGCATTATTGTCCTGTAAAAGATAAGATAGGATAATACATTATTGTCCCGTAAAAGATAAGATATGATACTACATTATTGTCCTGTAAAAGATAATATAGGATAATGCATTATTGTCCTGTGAAAAATAAGATAGGATAATACATTATTGTCCTGTAAAAGATAAGATAGGATAACGCGTTACTGTCCTGTCAAAGGGAATTTGCTGTGAAACATACCATCAGTGTAACATGTAATAAATATAATTAATTAATTAATTAAATAATATTAACTGATAATAATAACACAAATATTATTAGCAGTAGTGATACTACTATCCTCTGCATGTAAAATGGTAGAAGAGTTTCAATAAGAGGTATTGTCACAGCGTTGGGCAACTCAGTGAAACCCACACAGCAGTCAACAATAAGAACAACAACAACAAAATAACAAAACGTAAACATCTTTTGTGCAGCGGACCATATCTGTGATTGGATCATAACTCTGAACACTGTATATATCCTGCATGGCTTGCCTCTGTGTGTGTGTGTGTGTGTGTGTGTGTGTGTGTGTGTGTGTGTGTGTGTGTGTGTGTGTGGGGTGTGTGTGTGGTTGTGTGTGTGTGTGTGTGGTGTGTGTGTGTGTGTGTGTGTGTGTGTGTGTGTGTGTGTGTGTGTGTGGTTGTGTGTGTGTGTGTGTGTGTGTGTGTGTGTGCGTCTGTGTGTGTGTGTGTGTGTGTGTGTGTGTGTGTGTGTGTGTGTGTGTGTGTGTGTGTGTGTGCTTGCGTGTGTGTGCATGCATGCCTGCATGTGGGTGTGTATCTGGCTGTGTGGTTGTGTATGTGTATGTGTGTGTGTGTGTGTATGTTGGAAGTGATGAGAAAGACATTGAATGAAGTGTTGTAGTGTATGGATTTATAATTATAGTTAGTAGGATTTCACTGTGCTCTTGGTTCAGTATTACCTCTGTTGACCCTGCTCTTTTTTCCTCTTGTGCTCTTTGGGCTCTCATTGGGTGGGGGTGCTTTATAATACTATTTTACATTACATTATAATTTATATAACTGATCGTCACTATGCTGCGTATTCTAACGTCTGGTTTCTTTCTTTCTTCTTTTCCCTTAAGGTCTGCCAGCCACATGGAGGTCGACTAAGCATTGACCTCTGTGAAACTGCATCGCAAACATCACTGGATTCACACAGATGCAGTGACAAGGAAGAAACGGAGTGTAGACTTTCAGCTGGTGCTGGAGATGACTTTGTGAATGAGGATCAAGGACATGTTGACTTTATGACAGAGGGTCAAGGTCACACTGACTCTGTAAAGGAGCATCAACGAAACATTGACTTTGTGAAGGAGGGTCAAGGACACACTGACCTTGTGAAGGAGGGTCAAGGATGCTCTGATTTTGTGAAAGGGGGTCAAGGACATGCTGACATTGTGAAGGAGGGTGATGGACACATTGACTTTGCAAAGGCAGGTCAAGGTCACACTGAGTGCATGAAAAAGAGTCGCAGACGCACCAATGTACTGCTAGCAAAAACTGTCCTGACTGATTCGGTGACACCAGAAGGTGCAACCCCCCTTCCTCTCAAAGTCAGATCAGCTCGAGCGGATGGCAGCGCCAATACCAGAAAGTACAGGGGCCAGAGTGTGCGTTGGAAGAATGGCCGCAGACAAAGAGCGGAGAGAAAGGGAAGGTCGGAGGGCAGAGGGGAGACTGAGGAGGAACCTAGTGACCTTGTCCTTGGTGACGAGGCTGTTGATGGGCTGGAGGAGTCACAGTGGCCTGGCCAGCAAGAGCAGGTAACTCTGACGGTCGTTGCTGTTTGTATGGTGTGCAGTCTGCTTTTTCCTTCTTCTTTTTCTCCATAATTTTTAACTCACAAATGTCATGTACGGAAAAAAATAAAACTAAATTAATTTTAAAAAGTTCAAGCCTGAACAAAGTCTTGCAGACCTTAGTATAATGCCTCAGCAATGAGTTCCTTGCGTGTGTGTGTGTGTGGGGGGGTGGGGGGGGGGATGCGCGCGTACGTGTGTGTGTGTGTGCATGCGTGCACACGTGTGTGTGTGTGTGTGTGTGTGTGTGTGAGTTTGTGTGTGTGTGTGTCTGCCACTGAAAAAAAGAAAAGGAAGAGAATTCTCAAAATGTGTTTGGTTTTGACCTGCATGGAACTTTGTGGTGCACACCAGTTTCATTGGTACAGTGGATCCTCTCTCTGACTCAGTCTGCCCTGCACCCAGCAGTGCTTAGGTGTCATTGAACCACCGTCTGCTTTTTTTTCTCCAAATCTGCATTTGAACAATGAGTTAAGGGAGGCTACTGCAGTTACTTCCATCTGAAATGTCAGCATTATTTCCTTGATGCAATACAAATAAAATTGTCTGTTAAAAAACAACAACAAAAAACATATTTTTTATATATATATATATTATTATATAAAAACAAAATTTAGTTTTTGTATAATATAAATATAATATATATTATATTATGTATTATATATAATATATTTAACAGACAATTTTATTTGTATTGCATCAAGGACACATTATGCGGCACAAAACTGTCAGAACTGTAAAAAGATATATAGAATTTATATATATATATATATATATATATATATATATATATATATATATATAATATCTTTATATATTTTTTTGACAGTTTTGTTTTCTTTACCAAAAGAAACTTTTTTTTACCAATAACAGCTGAGTGCTTATCCCATTACTTTGCCAAGTTCATTGTGAGTAATGTGAGTATGCAGGTTCATTGACATTCTGTTTTTGTGCTTTGGTCGCTTGTTGGCTTTGCCGATTGCGGAGCAGCGTGGGCAGCCGTCAAGCCAACTTACGCCGGCCAGTTCCAGACACCCACTGACCTTGGGGAAGGAGCATGTGCATGTCGACAGCCCTGAATCCAGGAAAGCGAAGATGTGTCCGGAGTGTTCCTTCACCACGGTGCACAGCAAGAGTCTGTGGCGTCACATCAGGAACCGGCACAGGGGGCATCGCTACAAATGCCAGCAGTGTGACAAAGAGTACCACTATGAATCGGGACTGAAGACTCACATGGAGACCATCCACACCAAGGAGCTGGATGTCTGCAGCGCGTGCGGCCTCTCCATGCACCGCTCCAGGCTCAAGTACCACGTCCAGAGCGTCCACCACGGCACCGGCAACTTCACCTGCCAACTCTGCGGGAAGATCTTTGAGAAGAAGTCCTGCTACGTCGGCCATGTCAACAAGCATTTTGACGTCAGACAGTTCCAGTGCGAGAATTGTGGGAAGACATTTTTCTACGAGACGTCTCTTTGCGGGCACAGGAAGAGCTGCCTGAGGCAGATCGCGAAGAAAGCTCGAAAGTTGACTGCGGTGCCGAGCGTGTTTATTTGCGAGGTGTGCGCCAAGGAGTTCAAGACGGTGTGCGCCATGCGGGAGCATGTTCAGGCGAAGCACAGTGACAACAGCTACGAGTGTGTCTGCGGCAAATCCTACTCCTGGAGGCCCTCCTTCAAGCGGCACGAACGGAAGTGCAAGATGCTGAACGAGACGGCCGAGACTTCAAGGCTGGGTGCCAGGGTCTTGCATGCGTGAATGAAGTGATCGTCTTGCATGAGTGAATGATCAACTTGCGTGAGTGAATGAACTGATCGTCTTGCATGAGTGAATGAACTGATCGTCTTGCATGCGTGAATGGACAGACCATCCTGCATGCGTGAATGAAGTGATCGTCTTGCATGAGTGAATGATCAACTTGCGTGAGTGAATGAACTGATCGTCTTGCATGTGTGAATGGACAGACCGTCCTGCATGAGTGAATGAACTGATCGTCTTGCATGTGTGAATGGACGGACCGTCCTGCATGAGTGAATGAAGTGTTCGTCTTGCATGAGTGAATGAACTGATCGTCTTGCATGTGTGAATGGATAGACCGTCCTGCATGAGTGAATGAACTGATTGTCTTGCACGTGTGAATGGACAGACCGTCCTGCATGAGTGAATGAAGTGTTCGTCTTGCATGAGTGAATGAACTGATCGTCTTGCATGAGTGAATGAACTGATCGTCGTGCATGCATGTTGAACTGATCGTTTGGCATGAGTGAATGAACTGACCGTTTTGCATTTATAAATGAATGAACTGATCGTTTTGCATGCATGAATGAACCACCATCTTTAATGAGTGGATGGATTGATCATCTTGCATGAGTGAATAATCATCTTGCATCAGTGAATGAACTGATCATCTTGCATGAGTGAATGGACCGATCATCTTGCATGAGTGAATGGACCGATCATCTTGCATGAGTGAATGAAGTGATCATCTTGTATGAGTGAATGATTGTCTTGCATGAGTGAATTACCTGAATTACATTCATGAGTGAATGAACTGATTGTCTTGCATGAGTGAATGAACTGATTGTCTTCCATGAGTGAATGGACCGATCATCTTGCATGAGTGAATGAAGTGATCATCTTGTATGAGTGAATGATTGTCTTGCATGAGTGAATGAACTGAATTACTTCATGAGTGAATGAACTGATATCTTGCATGAGTGAATGAATTGGTGCAGGAGTGAATGAATGATCTGCATGAGTGAATATTTATGCGGGAACAGCGCTTACATGATCCGAATGATTTGTTTTATGATCACTGAACATGTTTGTTTTACTGACTTGAAGAGGTATTGTTACCTGTTCCATGAGCAGATTTTTTTACCTGTATCCTTGAAGCAAAGGCATTTGTTTTACCTGTATCCTTGAAGCAGGATTTGTTTTACCTGTATCCTTGAACCAGGCATTTGCTTTACCTTTATCCTTGAAGCAGGTATTTTTTTACCTGTATCCTTGAAGCAGGCATTTGTTTACCTGTATCCTTGAAGCAGGCATTTGTTTTACCTGTATCCTTGAAGCAGGCATTTGTTTTACCTGTATCCTTGAAGCAGGTATTTGTTTTACCTGTATCCTTGAAGCAGGTATTTGTTTTACCTGTATCCTTGAAGCAGGCATTTGTTTTACCTGTATCCTTGAAGCAGGTATTTGTTTTACCTGTATCCTTGAAGCAGGCATTTGTTTTACCTGTATCCTTGAAGCAGGTATTTGTTTTACCTGTATCCTTGAAGCAGGCATTTGTTTTACCTGTATCCTTGAAGCAGGTATTTGTTTTACCTGTATCCTTGAAGCAGGCATTTGTTTTACCTGTATCCTTGAAGCAGGCATTTGTTTTACCTGTATCCTTGAAGCAGGCATTTGTTTTACCTGTATCCTTGAAGCAGGCATTTGTTTTACCTGTATCCTTGAAGCAGGTATTTGTTTTACCTGTATCCTTGAAGCAGGCATTTGTTTTTACCTGTATCCTTGAAGCAGGCATTTGTTTTACCTGTATCCTTGAAGCAGGCATTTGTTTTACCTGTATCCTTGAAGCAGGCATTTGTTTTACCTTTAGCCTTGAAGCAGGCATTTGCTTTACCTGTACCCTTGAAGCAGGCATGTGTTTTACTGTATCCCTGAAGCAGGTATTTATTTTACCTTTATCCCTGAAGCAGGTAGTTTTAATACTTTGACCTGTATCCCTGAAGCAGGTAGTTTTAATACTTTGACCTGTATCCCTGAAGCAGGTATTTGTTTTACCTGTATCCCTGAAGCAGGTATTTGTTTTACCTGTATCCCTGAAGCAGGTATTTGTTTTACCTGTATCCTTGAAATGGGTAGTTTGAATACTTTTACCTGTATCCCTGAAGCAGGTATTTGTTTACCTGTATCCCTGAAGCAGGTAGTTTTATTACCTTTATGTGTATCCCTGAAGCAGGTATTTGTTTTACCTGTATCCCTGAAGCAGGCAGCTGTTTTAGCTATGTCCCTGAAGCAGCTAGAGTTTAGCCATGGAATCGAGGTTGAGCTAATCCCTCACACGTTTGATGGAAGGGGCGTGCAGATGGGTGGGTGAATGAATACAATGCAAGTGGATAACTCCGGTCAGTGTAGTTACGGAGTGAACAAATGTTTTTGTTTTGTTTCATTGTTGTTTTTACACTGGCACAGGACTGTGATTTTTAAAATATTTTTTTAACCTGTCTTTGCTAGTCCCACATGTTTATGAATGCATGACTTCAAAACAAAACAAAAACAAAACAAAATTACAGTGCTTCTGTGATCTTGTACATTTTAGTTTTTGTTTTGATTTTAGAATAACTGTTTTCTCTCAAGTTCTGACTCAATGTCTACCGTGTTGAAACATGCTTAAGAAGTTCCTTATGAAGAAACTCAGCTGGAAACACAGTGACTTCAAAGGAGTTCCTACTGCCATGCTACTGAACGGCATAAATAATTTACCCCACAAAGACAGCTGTGTCTCAGGTTTTATTCAAACAAATTAGAAACAATTTCCTTGATTCATAACAAAGTTCTGTTATTCTCTCTCTAGCAAAACATAAAATTAGGTGTTACACTTGGTGGATCACATATTTAAACTTTTTGAATCCGACTCTTTCTGATTCAAGCCTTCTTTATAAGTGTATCATCTTAAAATGTGTATGTATTAGTATGTCAGCCCTATTTTACATTTTTATTTTATTTTACATTACTGGTGTGTGTGTGTGTGTGTGTGTGTGTGTGTGTGTGTGTGTGTGTGTGGTGTGTGTGTGAAAAAGTAGTATTGTTTTATCAGATGCTTGTGTGCACATAATTGTTATTTCTTAATGCTGTGAAAATAATATGTGCACGAGCATGTGTTTGTGTGTGTGTATGTGTGTGTGTGTGTGTGTGTGTGAGAGAGAGAGAGAGAGAGAGAGAGAGAGAGAGAGAGAGAGAGAGAGTAATAATATTGTTTAATTACAAATGCTTTTGTAAAAATCTACCTTGTATGTGATAATGTGTTGTGTGTGTTTAGTGTTTTTTTTAGCCTTTGTTACCATGTTTATCAGTCTATTGTTTAATCAATTTGTTACACTTACAGTGCACCGTAAGACAAATTTCCTTGTAAATGTGTACTGGGACAATAAATCTACTGATTCTGATTCAGTTTGAGCATGTCCATCTGATTACATCCCCAAACAAAAATGTCTCAACAGAGCACTGACTTTGTGAACTTTTGTTTTGGGGTGTAGCTGAACGGATGCCCTGGTCCCCAGCATAACGTCTGATTGCACGTTTCATTAACAAGTTTAGCCAAAGAATGAACACTGAATTTAGTTGAAGAATGAACAATGAATTCAGTCGAAGAATTAACAAACATTGAATACAGTTGAAGAATGAACACTGGATTTAGTTGGAGAATGAACATTGAAGTACCTTGAGAATGAACATGGAATTCCTTCAATTGTTCAAAGAGTGGACAGTGAATTCAGCTGAAGAATGAACATAGAGTTCAGTTTAAGAATGAAAACTTAATTCAGATGATGAATGAACACGGAATTCAGTTGAAGAATGAACACTGAATTCAGTCACAGAATGAACATTGTCATGAATGAAAGAAACTGAATTAAAAATTAGATACAGCGTTTTTTGCTTGATGAGTTATTTATGTCATTCAGTAAAAACTGTTGCTCCCTGCTTTCCTCTGTGTGCTTTCTGTGTGTCCAGCATCTGGACATTGGCTGGAGAGGTGGGGAGAGAAAAGAATTGGGCGGATGGAAGTCACTGTGCACATATTTTCTGAGAAAGAAAATTACAAAAAAGAAAAAAAGAAAGACAGATCTGAAACCAAGATGATTGCTAGTTTCCTAAAACAAGATCCGAACACACAAACAGTTGAAAAAGAACGCTAATTTTAACCAGACAATACAACAGGTGTACCAATTTTCAGGGTAAGCCCTTTTTTCTTCTCAAAATGACTGTTAAACGGTGAGAAAAGAAAATATTATACTTATCCAGTTACGGTTTGTCAGCAGAATGCCTGGAGTAACCAGATAAGTATAATGTTTAACCAGATAAGTATAATGTTTAACCACATAAAGTATAAAGTTTTTTTTTCTTCATGATTTAAGTCTCATTTTGTCACTTTGAAAAAAGGGCTTACCGCAAACATGTGCACACACACACACACACACACACACACACATATACATATATATATATATATACAATGGTATTTCAAATTGTCTCATTAAAATTAGGTTGTTTTTGTTTTTTAACCATTTGTCTGTGGATCTTATTTTCTTATTTTCTTAAGCTTGAACTGCCTCTTCTGTGACAAACTACCCGTTTGAAACACTGACATAAAAAAAAAAAAAGTTTTGTTTCGTTGTCCCAGTTGCCTACAGCATGTGGAATCTAATGTCAGAACCAAATGACAGCGGTACCATTTTAAGACACACTCCCTTAAAGGAACTAGCCCCCTGAAAACACATTTTGTCCAAGTGTTGAAGAAATCAGACAAAAAGTTGAACATAAGACACATTTTTAAATGCACCTTCAATTTGAAAATGAACTTCATAATTTGGAGAGTGACACTGAGCAGGGACAGATGTACAAAGTGTCACCCTCAGGGACTGATGTACAAAATGCCACCCTCAGGGACTGATGTACAAAATGCCACCCTCAGGGACAGATGGACAAATTTTTACAAAGTGCCACCCTCAGGGACAGATGTACAAAGTGCCACCCTCAGGGACAGATGTACAAAGTGCCGCCCTCAGGGACAGATGTACAAAGTGCCACCCTCAGGGACAGATGTACAAAGTGCTGCCCTCAGGGACAGATGTACAAAGTGCCGCCCTCAGGGACAGATGTACAAAGTGCCACCCTCAGGGACAGATGTACAAAGTGCCACCCTCAGGGACAGATGTACAATTTTCTACAAAGTGCCGCCCTCAGGGACAGATGTACAAAGTGCCGCCCTCAGGGACAGATGTACAAAGTGCCACCCTCAGGGACAGATGTACAAAGTGCCACCCTCGGACAGATGTACAAAGTGCTCGCCCTCAGGGACAGATGTACAAAGTGCCGCCCTCAGGGACAGATGTACAAAGTGCCGCCCTCAGGGACAGATGTACAAAGTGCTGCCCTCAGGGACAGATGTACAAAGTGCCACCCTCAGGAGTCCTAGCTTGCCTGAGGCAGACTGCAGTCTGGTGAATGGCCTCAAGTTGTCATGCACAGCAGTGAGGACAGAACTTGTTTCTAAATTTTATATCAGTTCAGTGGGGAGTTTTACAGTAAAATAATCATAATAATAATAATAATGAAGACTTACAGCACCTAACCCGCACAGGCTCTAAACATTTACATATTCTTTACAAATACATATTGTCAAAATTCAACACATACAACATGAATGCACACACACACACGCACGCACACACACAGACCCGTGCACACCTGCGTGTAATCTGTAATTTTTGTTTTGGTCTCTTCCCCTAGTTCACATAACGTCATGAGAAGGCCAGTTCCATGAAGGGAATTGGCTTCGGATGATTCCACTGTCATACTTCGCTGGACAGCAGATTGCAAATGTTGCATGCAAATTTGTTCTCTATACAAAAACAACAAACTCATCTAGATCACAAAGATGCTTTTTAATAAATATGTGAAAACCAAAATAATTATTAAATAATGCATTTGAAAAACTAAAACCCACACTATAAATTTGCATAGAATTATTTACAACAGTGTGTACTTGCACTGTAGTGGTACGTTATATATATATATAAAATCAACCATGACACTATCGCCAATTTAAAATCTCGTTCAAATATTGATGTACTATAACCAAACGTTTATTCATGACTAAATCAAAATGAGGATTACAGAATTAAAGTAATGCAGAGGCAGACTTTATCACAGATATGCTTTTCAGATCAGAAGGACATTTTTGCAGATACATATTTCCGATCAGAAGGACATTTTCACAGATATGTTTTTCAGATCAGAAGGACATTTTCACAGATACGTTTTTCAGATCAGAAGGTCATTTTTCAGATCAGGACATTTTTCACAGGCACATTTCCCGAAGCCTAAACCTGGACACAACGATTTGTGGCCTGATGGTCCGACATTCTCATGCACCCCAGCTAGCATGGGTTCGACCCCCAGTCCCCTGTGCCTCATGTTGCAAACACACTAACATTTCACTGAACAAAACAGCAGACATTTCAGCACTCGCTCATTTCCTTGACAGTTCAAACTGAAATATTTTATGGGAGTGGGGCCGATTTACTGAAGTTACAAGGTTTTTTAAGGGGGCGTCGACTTGTTAGGGTAAAACCGACATGGTGCAGTGTGGCCAACCTGTTAAAGAGGGGCTGACTTGTTACAGTGAAACTGACATGGTGCATTGTGGCCAACTTGTTAAAGTGGGGTTGACTTGTTACAGTGAAACTGACATGGTGCAGTGTGGCTAACTTGTTAAAGTGGGGTTGACTTGTTACAGTGAAACTGACATGGTGCAGTGTGGCTGACTTGTTAAAGTGGGGTTGACTTGCTGAAGCAAAACTGAAGGGCGGTTGATTTGTTAAAAGCAGCCTGACTTGTTGGGGGGAGGGTGACTTGTTAAAGAGGCTGACCTGTTAAAATAAAGGTGCCTTACTGAGGTGAGACTGATCTGTTGAAAGGAGGTTGATTTGTTACAGTGAGGCTGACTTGTTGAAAGGAGGTTGATTTGTTAAAGTGAGGCTGACTTGTTGAAGGGATGATGACTTTTTTAAATGAGGCTGACTCGTTGAAGGGATGATGATTTGTCAAAGTGAGGCTGACCTGTTGAAAGGAGGTTGATTTGTTAAAGTGAGGCTGGCTTGTTAAAGGTTGAGTTGTTAAAGTGAGGCTGGCTTGTTGAAGGTTGATTTGTTACGGTGATGCTGACTTGTTGAAGGGCGGTTGAGTTGCTGCAGCACGCTCCTCCTTCTACCAGATTCGACCATCAGCGTAGGCAGGGTGTGCCAGCCGGTAGGCGTGCCGCTTCCATGACTCCTCGGCGTTCTGCTGAATCAGCAGTCGGTGGGCCCGGTCCTCAGCGGCTCGCGCTCTCTGTCGTGCAGCAACCTCTTGTCTGCGAAGAAAAAACAACAGTCAGTAACGGAGTAAAACAACTTGATCGGAAATGTTTAGGCTTCCGGCAAGAACAGCTGGGAAATGTTTCAAGTGACTGCTAGTTTTGTGCGGGTGAAATTCAATCGCTAGACCCATGCCGTGGTAAAGAATGAGCATGTGTGT
>JABMCL010001985.1:52500-60000 GCA_018857735.1 Alviniconcha marisindica
ATGGTCACCTACCTCCCCCCTGTTGTACAAAGCATGGCACCTACCTCCCCTGTTGTACAAAGCATGGTCACCTACCTCTCCCCTGTTGTACAAAGTCATGGTCACCTACCTCTCCTCTGTTGTACAAGTCATGGTCACCTACCTCTCCCTGTTGTACAAAGTCAGGTCACCCTTACAAACATGGTCACCCCCCCCCTTGTTGTACAAAGTCATGGTCACCTACATCCCCCCCCCTGTTGTACAGTCATGGTCACCTACCACTCCCCTGTTGTACAAAGCCATGGTCACCTACCTCCCCACTGTTGTACAAAGCCATGGTCACCTACCTCCCCCCTGTTGTACAAAGCCATGGTCACCTACCTCCCCCCTGTTGTACAAAGCCAGGCACCTACCTCCCCCCTGTTGTACAAAGCCATGGTCACCTACCTCCCCCCTGTTGTACAAAGCCAGGTCACCTACCTCCCCCCTGTTGTACAAAGCCAGGCCACCTACCTCCCCCCTGTTGTACAAAGCCACGGCCACCTACCTCCCCCCTGTTGTACAAAGCCAGGCCACCTACCTCCCCCCTGTTGTACAAAGCCACGGCCACCTACCTCCCCCCTGTTGTACAAAGCCACGGCACCTACCTCCCCCCTGTTGTACAAAGCCACGGCCACCTACCTCCCCTGTTGTACAAAGCCACGGCCACCTACCTCCCCCCTGTTGTACAAAGCCACGGCCACCTACCTCCCCCCTGTTGTACAAAGCCACGGCCACCTACCTCCCCCCTGTTGTACAAAGCCATGGTCACCTACCTCCCCCCTGTTGTACAAAGCCACGGCCACCTACCTCCCCCCTGTTGTACAAAGCCATGGCCACCTACCTCCCCCCTGTTGTACAAAGCCACGGCCACCTACCTCCCCCCTGTTGTACAAAGCCACGGCCACCTACCTCCCCCCTGTTGTACAAAGCCACGGCCACCTACCTCCCCCCTGTTGTACAAAGCCACGGCCCGGTCCACAGACGCCTCATCGCTGAACAGCAGCCAGGCTGTGCCGCTGTTGTTCTTTGTCACCGGGTCCTGGCAACAACAACAGTGGTGAAAGTCACCGGCAAGGGAAACCAACACACTTCATCGGTGAGCTGAAAAACTGGTGCATGCTGACTTCCGTAATTACTATTCAGGATAAAATAACTGTTAGCCTGTACTTTTACATGTTCCCAGTTTTACATGTTTCCAATTCACTCCCACAAGACCTTGGACACTGGCCAACCCTTTCATCTGTTAAAGCCAAGATGAAAACCTTCCTCGTCTCACAGTATTTTCATCCCAACTAATATCAGTACCCAGTTTCTGCTACAGTCACTGTGTGTGTGTGTGTGTGTGTGTGTGTGTGTGTGTGTGTGTGTGTGTGTGTGTGTGTGTGTGTGTGTGTGTGTGTGTGTGTGTGTGTGTGTGTGTGTGTGTGTGTGTGTGTGTGTGTGTGTGTGTGTGTGTGTGTGTGTGTGTGTGTGTGTGTGTGTGTAGTGCATGTGTTTGTTTGTTTTTCCATATAATACTTTATGTAAATTGTTTTAGTAGGACTATGCTCTGCATGTGTATAGAATATCATACTCAGGTTAATATGTATCATGTGAGCCACTCAGGGCATTGATCAGCGCATGATAAATGTACATTATTATTATTATTATTATTATTATTATTATTATTATTATTATTCCACCATGGCACAATGGTGGTGCTGAGTGAAAGCATGAGCGTTGTTGAAAGCCAAGCTAAGTACAACTGAGTATCATCATCACACGGTGGGTGACCATTCCATGCTTGGCTTTGTGACCGTCCCACGATATTTCCAGAGTCAAATTCTGTGTGGACTATGCAGAAGTCCATGAGCTGAAACCACAAATCAACGTCTCCTTCACGCCCCATTCAAATTTCCCGTGTTTACAGAGGACAAATAAATATTCTTGATTCTTGTATACACATGCAAAAAGATCAGTTTATGCACGTTAAAGATCCTGTGATCCATGTTACAGTACAGTGGATTATAAAGACAACCTAGGTGGAAGGTGGCTCCCAACAACAAAATACAACTTTGTCTTAAAACAAAACAAATGCTCCATGGTGATGGAAACATAGAAAGGATAGAGGAAAAACAAACTTGAAAGAACCGCAAAAGGCAAATGATACAAAAACAAAAATGCTGGCAATCAGCAAAGCATGTGACTCTTATGGGGCGAGGCTAGCTCAGTGGTTAGAGCGCCAGACTCGTGATTGAAAGGTTGCGGGTTTGAATCCCTGCAGGAGCGGCGGGATAATTTTCTTCTCCAGGGTCGACTTTCTGAGCCGACTCTTATTTTGGTATCCGTTCCACCCCCGTGTTACCGCAGTAGCATGTAAAAGATCCCGGTCATTCTGCCAAAAGTGCAGATGGCAGGTTACAGCTAAACATGCATACACCTTCCACTTGTGGCTTTGCATGAAGTGACACGGTGCATGGTTGTATGGTGTACACAGTACGCGCCGAGATGGCAGCAGTTTCATGTGGCACCAGCCATGCCAGCGTTGTAAGTACACCACTTCGGTGGATATTCCAAAACGCGCTATAAAAAGCCAGTCACTGACGTAGAACCACACGCGAGCACAGTGAGTCTGCTTGAGAGAGAGGAGAATAGCGCTATATAAGCGATCATCAGTCAATCAATCAATCAATTATTCCGACTGATTCCTGACCCAACAGCGGGAACCTGGATCTTCTGCATAGGGGTCCAATTGTGGAATCCTCTGTAGGTGTGGGAGGACTTCATCACCTTCACAAGAACCACCTCGTCAATGTGACAGCCTTCCGCCATTTCATACAGACTCCAGTAACACACTCAAAGACTGAAACTACAGATTCCCAGGGTTCAAAGAAAGACTCACCTTCACAAGAATCACCTCGTCAATGTTACAGTCTGCTTCCATTTCAAAGAGAGATTCCAGACGCTGTGATGTGGAGTTACCTGGCAGGTTGCTCAGGTACACACCCTTGCTGCGACTGTCAGCCAGCTGAAACAGCCAATGCCATTAAAGGAGATCTCATGCAAAGGTGTTTCTTTTTTGTTTCCTCTTGTTTTTTGTTTTTATTGTTGTTGTTGTTGTTTTTTACGTCTCATTTATTGATAAGTGAAATTGTTCGTCCGCCATACATTGTGTGTTTTTCCATCTGTATGAGCTCATCGCCTATAAGCTATAGCTATAGCTTGTTGATAAGCACATAATGATTTTTTGTATCTTTATTTCATCTCAAATAAATTTTAGTTTAAACCAAGGTGCACGTAAGTTTACTTGAACACACAGAAAATGTGCAAAAAAGTGTCCACTTGCAGATTCTGCACGCTTGCTTTTTTTCTTTTTGTTGTTGTTACTTATGCAATAGATTAAGACTGCATGGTTGCTTTCTATATTTTTCTGTGACTCATGCAACAGATGACCACCACCACCCCACCGAGAAAAAAAGAAAAAGAAATTTTTGTTTTTGTTTTTGCTTGGAATTGGAACCCCCCAAGGCACGTTCATGTTGATTCACCGATTGTCAAGATCCAAACACACACAATGGTTAAAAACAAACAAACTGTTTATTAGGACAAAACACAACATGCACATTTTTGGGGTAATCAAATTCGCATGTTGCGTTTTGCCCTAATATTGTTAATAAACAGCGTTCTTTTGAACCTTTTATGTGTTTGGATCTGGTTTTAGAATGCCGGCAGTCATTTTTGTTTCGTATCTCAAACCAAACCAAATGTTAACCCTTTATGAGTGAAGAGCAGGAAAGAAAAAAAAGGTTGTTCATGATGCAGTAGACACCCAGCCGTGCCACACAACTGAGCGTCACTTTCACTCCAGCAACACCCCTCCATCATTCACAATCGGCGGGTACATGTTTTAAGAGGTGGATTTTATCAGTTTCACTCCAGCAATGCCCCTCCATCATTCACAATCGGCGGGTACATGTTTTAAGAGGTGGATTTTATCAGTTTCACTCCAGCAATGCCCCTCCATCATTCACAATCGGCGGGTACATGTTTTAAGAGGTGGATTTTATCAGCTTCACTCCAGCAATGCCCCTCCATCATTCACAATTGGCAGGTACATGTTTTAAGAGGTGGATTTTATCAGTTTCACTCGAGCAATGCCCCTCCATCATTCACAATCAGCCTGAAGGTTCAGCAAAATTTTATCAGTTTTACTCCAGGAACACCTCTCCATCAAAGAGCGAAGATATTTACTCCAGGAACACCTCTCCACCAAAGAGCGAAGATATTTACTCCAGGAACACCTCTCCATCAAAGAGGGAAGACATTTACTCCAGCAACACCTCTCCATCAAAGAGTGAAGACATTTACTCCAGGAACACCTCTCCATCAAAGAGTGAAGATATTTACTCCAGGAACACCTCTCCATCAAAGAGGGAAGACATTTACTCCAGCAACACCTCTCCATCAAAGAGGGAAGATATTTACTGCAGGAACACCTCTCCACCAAAGAGCGAAGATATTTACTCCAGGAACACCTCTCCATCAAAGAGTGAAGACATTTACTCCAGGAATACCTCTCCATCAAAGAGTGAAGATCTTTACTCCAGGAACACCTCTCCATCAAAGAGTGAAGATATTTACTCCAGGAACACCTCTCCATCAAAGAGTGAAGATATTTACTCCAGGAACACCTCTCCATCAAAGAGTGAAGATATTTACTCCAGGAACACCTCTCCATCAAAGAGTGAAGCTGTATTGTATTTAATTACACTTTTACGTACTTGTTATTATTTATCAAAGGCAGACAACCCAATTTTTGTTTAAAGGATTAATCAAGTATTATTGTATTGTATTGTATTGTACTGTATTGTATCATTGACAACTGGCCTGAAGGTACGACAAAAGCAGGTACATGTTTTAAAAGGTGGATTTTATCAGTTTTATCAGCAAGATCTCTCCATCATTCACAGTCGGCCTGAAGGTTTGGCAAAGGCGGGTACATGTCTCCAACCAAAAGGTGGCTTCTGATGAACAGTGTACTGACAGGGAACTAGATGACAACCAGTGAAATGCCTCACACTTTTTTTTCTGCAGACTCCACAAGACACTGACCCCCAGACTCCACAAGACACTGACCTGCAGACTCCACTAGACACTGACTCCCAGACTCTATAAGACACTGACCTGCAGACCCCACAAGACACTGACCCCCAGACTCTACAAGACACTGACCCCCAGACTCCACAAGACACTGACTCCACAAGACACTGACTCCACAAGACACTGACCCTCAGACTCCACAAGACACTGACCCTCAGACTCCACAAGACACTGACCTACACACTCCACAAGATACTGACTCCACAAGACACTGACCTACAGACTCCACAAGACACTGACCTGCACACTCCACAAGATACTGACTCCACAAGATACTGACTCCACAAGACACTGACCTGCACACTCCACAAGATACTGACTCCACAAGATACTGACTCCACAAGACACTGACCTGCACACTCCACAAGATACTGACTCCACAAGACACGCCCGACCTCCACAAACTCCCACAAGACACTGACCTGCACACTCCACAAGATACTGACTCCACAAGACACTGACCTGCACACTCCACAAGACACTGACCTGCACACTCCACAAGATACTGACTCCACAAGACACTGACTCCACAAGACACTGACCTGCACACTCCACAAGATACTGACTCCACAAGACACTGACCTGTAGCCAGGATGGTGTGGAACAGTCTTTGTCTGCACCTGTGATGTAGGCCCACGCTTCGCTGGACAACACGCACTTCCCTGTCTCTGAAACACAGCAACAGGTGAGCAGCAACCGCTGCAGGCAACTGCCGCGAAGATACAGGTGTGTCGTCTACACAAACTGTGCACTCCCACATTCACAAACTGTGCACTCCCACATTCACAAACTGTGCACTCCCACATTCACAAACTGTGCACTCCCACATTCACAAACTGTGCACTCCCACATTCACAAACTGTGCACTCCCACATTCACAAACTGTGCACTCCCACATTCACAAACTGTGCACTCCCACATTCACAAACGTGCACTCCCACATTCACAAACTGTGCACTCCCACATTCACAAACTGTGGACTCCACATTCACAAACTGTGTACTCCACATTCACAAACTGTGCACTCCCGCATTCACAATTTGTGTGCTCCCACATTCACAAATGTTGCACTCCAACATTCACAAACTGTGCACACCAACATTCACAAACTGTACATGTATACTCCATCATTCACAAAATGTGACACTGTGACACTCCACACACAATGTGACACACACACACAACACACAACACACACACACACACACACAACACACCACACACACACACACACACACAACACTACACACACACACACACACACAACACACCACCTTACACACACACACACCACACACACACCACACTCTTACACACACACACACACACACACACACCACACACACACACACACACACACACACACACCACACACACACACTACACACACACACACACACACACACACACACACACACACACACAACACACACACAACACACACACACACACACACACACACACACACACACACACACACACACACACACTCTTACACACAACACACACCCAACACTCTTACACGCCACACACCTACAAGACACACACACACACACACAACATCACACACACCACCAACAGTCTGACACACACACTGACACACACACACACACATACACACACACACACACACACACACACACACACACCACATACACACACTTACTTTGACCTTGACCTTGAAGGCTAGCGCAGATTTCCAGAACGTTCTCCAGAGACAGGGTGAGCAGTCGTTTGCTGCAGCTGTCGGTGGCTATGGCCGGGCAGTCTAAGAAGGGACCAAGTTCACCTGCAACACAGAGGACAGTTTCAGCCTCCACTGCACGTCCAACCAGGTTCGCCTCGCTATGTCAGCCTCCACAGCACGTCCAACCTGGTTCGCCTCGCTATGTCAGCCTCCACAGCACGTCCAACCAGGTTCGCCTCGCCATGTCAGCCTCCACAGCACGTCCAACCTGGTTCAAGCAGCTACTCGCAGGACAGAATGCATGGTGTATTCTTTCACGTGAATAATCAACACACAAGGCACGACTGTTCCCAGAGGCCTGTTTAGTTGGAGCGAGGCTGGTCTATTCTGGGCGTTGGTCAGAGCCAGTGCCTCAGAATGTAGGTCAGCTGTGCAGGTGGCCCCACTTGAGATGTGGACAGCTGAGTGGTCCTGGTACGGACATGCTGCTGCAGCTGCCAGCAGTAAATTATACAGCTGTCTTTCACCCCCTCCCCTCCACAGCGACATTTTAACACAGAGTCGGACAGCAGACCATTGTAAAACTCTTATTCTGAAGTTTACATGGACACCAAACATGCTTGGTACAATAGTTTTAGTTTTCATTCAGCAAC
>JABMCL010001985.1:65000-75000 GCA_018857735.1 Alviniconcha marisindica
TTTACACCAAGAGGGAACTAGTAGGAATTTACACCAAGAGGGAACTAGTAGGAATTTGTACCAAGAGGGAACTAGTAGCAATTCACACCAAGAGGGGACTAGTAGCAATTCACACCAAGACGAAACTAGTGGGAATTCAGACCAAGACAAAACTAGTAGGAATTTGCACCAAGATGGAACTCAAGCTAAAAGTAGCAGGTCAGCACCATACACACAGAGATGTCTCTTTGCCAAAGACGTCATATCAGGTCCTGCCCACAGTGAGGGGGTTAAAGGGACCCAAGGTTAAAGCCGACCAAGAAGACTGGGGGAGGTTAAAGGGGACCAAGGTTAAAGGGGACCAAGCAGACTGGGCAAAGTTAAAGGGGACCAAGGTTAAAGGAGACCAAGAAGACTGGGGGAGGTTAAAGGGGACCAAGCAGACTGGGGGAGGTTAAAGGGGACCAAGGTGAAAGGGGACCAAGCAGACTGGGGGTGGTTAAAGGGGACCAAGCAGACTGGGGGAGGTTAAAGGGACCCAGTGTTAAAGGGGACCAAGCAGACTGGGGGAGGTTCAAGGGGACCAAGGTTAAAGGGACCAAGCAGACTGGGGGAGGTTAAAGGGGACCAAGCAGACTAGGGGAGGTTAAAGGGGACCAAGGTGAAAGGGGACCAAGCAGACTCGGGGATGTTAAAGAGGACCAAAGTTAAAGGGGATCAAGCAGACTGGGAGAGGTTAAAGGGGACCAAGCAGACTGGGGGATGTTAAAGGGGACCAAGGTTAAAGGGACCAAGCAGACTGGGGGAGGTTAAAGAGGACCAAGCAGACTGGGGGATGTTAAAGGGGACCAAGGTTAAAGGGACCAAGCAGACTGGGGGAGGTTAAAGGGGACCAAGCAGACTGGGTAAGGTTAAAGGGACCCAATATTAAATGGGACCAAGCAGACTGGGCAAGGCTAAAGGGGACCAAGCAGACTGGGGGATGTTAAAGGGGACCAAGGTTAAAGGGGACCAAGGTTAAAGGGGACCAAGCAGACTGGGCAAAGTAAAAGGGGACCAAGCAGACTGAGTGAGGTTAAAGGGACCCAATGTAAAAGGGGACCAAGCAGACTGGGGGAGGTTAAAGGGGACCAAGGTTAAAGGGGACCAAGGTTAAAGGGGACCAAGGTTAAAGGGGACCAAGGACTGGGGGAGTTAGACTAGGGGGACCAAGGTTAAAGGGGACCAAGCAGACTGGGGGAGGTTAAAGAGGACCAAGGTTAAAGGGGACCAAGCAGACTGGGGGAGGTTAAAGGGGACCAAGGTTAAAGGGGACCAAGCAGACGGGGGGAGGTTAAAGGGGACCAAGCAGACTGGGGGAGGTTAAAGGAGACCAATCAGACTGAGGGAGGTTAAAGAGGACCAAGGTTAAAGGGGACCAAGGTAAAAGGGGACCAATCAGACTGAGGGAGGTTAAAGGGGACCAAGCCTACTGGGGGAGGTTAAAGGGGATCAAGCAGACTGGGGGATGTTAAAGGGGTCCAAATGAACTGGGGGAGGTTAAAGGGGACCAAGGTTAAAGGGAACCAGGTGAACTGGGGGAAGCATACCTATGGCATTGGAGGCCAGGTTGAGACTGTGAAGACTGGAGTTATGGCCCTTGCCGGTGAACACCTCACACAGGTCTTTCACACCGGCGTCTGTTATCTGCATGACAGGGAAAAACAAAAAAAAGGGTGAAAATATAGTTAAAAAAATCAAAGAAAATACCTTTTGGGGCAATGGCTGATAGACCTGACCCCCTGTGACAGCACACCATGGTCAGAACAGACCGTGGTCAGCGATTCCCTGTGACAGCACACCTTGGTCAGCGATTCCCTGTGACAGCACACCATGGTCAGCGATTCCCTGCGACAGCACACCATGGTCAGCGATTCCCTGTGACAGCACACCATGGTCAGCAATTCCCTGTGACAGCACACCTTGGTCAGCGATTCCCTGTGACAGCACACCTTGGTCAGAACAGACCTTGGTCAGCGATTCCCTGTGACAGCACACCTTGGTCAGCGATTCCCTGCGACAGCACACCGTGGTCAGAACGGACCTTGGTCAGCGATTCCCTGTGACAGCACGCTGTGGTCAGAACGGACCTTGGTCAGCGATTCCTTGACATGGACATATGAAAGGAAAGCTTCAGGTAAAACAAAAGTGGTCTTTGATCAGGGTGGTCTTTTACTGTGGTGGTCTTTCATCAGAGCTATCTTTTACTGTGGTGGTCTTTGATCAGGGTGGTCTTTTACTGTGTTGGTCTTTGATCAGGGTGGTCTTTTACTGTGGTGGTCTTTGATCAGGGTGGTCTATCTGTGTGGTGGACTTTGATCAGGGTGGTCTATCTGTGTGTGGTCTTTGATCAGGTTGGTCTTTTACTGTGTTGGTCTTTGATCAGGGTGGTCTTTTACTGTAGTGGTCTTTGATCAGGGTGGTCTATCTGTGTGGTGGTCTTTGATCAGGGTGGTCTATCTGTGTGGTGGTCTTTGATCAGGGTGGTCTACCATTGTGGTGGTCTTTGATCAGGGTGGTCTACCATTGTGATGGTCTTTGATCAGGGTGGTCTACCACTGTGGTGGTCTTTGATCAGGGTGGTCTATCTGTGTGGTGGTCTTTGATCAGGGTGGTCTTTTACTGTGGCGGTCTTTGATCATTTTTTTTTTTAATACTATGGTGGTCTTTCATCAGGGTGCTCTTTTACTGTAGTGGTCTTTCATCAGGGTGGTCTGTCATCAAGTGGTGTTTCCTTGCCATGGTCTTTCATTGTGGTGGTCTTCCATCACAGTGGTCTTAATGATGGTGGTTTTCAACACCTGTACTGCTGTAAATGTAACAGATTCCTTGCTTCTGGGGGCAGTCACAAACCCCAACGTTCCAGTCTGCACAACACGACAAACACAATAAATTCACCTGCAAGCTTTGCTACTTCCAGAAATCAAAGCCTGCCATCTCACCTGGTTGCCCGAGATGTCCAAAACACTGAGCGGGTGAGTTGCACAACGCCGCAGATTCTCCGCCAGACTCCTGACAGTTGCATCCGTCAGTCGATTGGCTGACAGCTTTAACATATGTAGCTTGAACCCTGACCCCAGCGCCTCCATGAGGGGTGAGAGGTCGGCATCGTTCAGGAAGCATCCACTTAGACTGAGGGCTGTGACGGGACTGGACGGACAGTGGCCTGAACACAGACAGGCACAACCTCTCACCAACAATGTGTTTCCCACTGCGCTCCAAGGCAATTGAATAGGCTCCCCTCTCACATCCATCGCATTCAATCTTCTCATGCCATCAAAACTGCATTAAAAACACACCTCTACAAACAATGCCACAAGTGATTTCTGTCTTTTTACTTGCCACCCCTATTCACAGGGGCATACTCCTCATATACTCTATACTATACTCCTTCCCTATACTCCCTCACCCTTTGTCACATTCCTTCTGTGCAATCGTGTGTGTGTGTGTGTGTGTGTGTGTGTGTGTGTGTGTGTGTGTGTGTGCATGTATGCACATGTGTGTACGTGTGTACATGAAGGCATGCATGCGTGTGTGCATGCATGCATGTGTGCGTGTGTGTGTGTGTGTGGTGTGTGTGTGTGTGTGTGTGTGTGTGTGTGTGTGTGAGTACATGTGTGTGCATGTGTGAGTGTGTGTGTGTGTGTGTGTGTGTGTGTGTGTGTGTGTGTGTGTGTGTGTGAGTGTGTGTGTGTGTGTGTGTGTGTGTGTGTGTGTGTGTGTGTGTGTGTGTGTGTGTGTGTGTGTGTGTGAGTGCGTGCGTGCATGTGTGCGTGCGTGCGCGCGAGCACGCGTGCGTGTGTGTGTGCAAGGAACATAATATCATGACTATATAATTTATGACAGTTCAGGTTTTACCCTATACATTATTGCTGATCTTGTAAAGCGCTGTGTGCTCAGCCTTGTCACTGAAAGACGGTGCTACAGAAGTTACTACTGTTATTATAACCGTTATCTATGCTTCATCTCTATGCATGTCTCTCCATCCTTTTTTCGTAAGCACTGCAGCAGGAAAATCAGGCAGCAGGAAAATCAGGTTTTCGAAATGCACTGTTCCACATCAGTGGCACAGCGGTTACGACAGCAAAAATCAGGAACACAGGCAAAATCGCATGCTGTGCACAACAGTGTGAATGGACCACAGCCAGAGCTGCAACAAATATTTTGCACCAGCACTGCATGCTGCACCGTACAAAAGAAAACACACACCCTGGATCATTTACTATGTTCCTGACTTCTTCTGTCAGTGCGGATGCTTCTGCACCGCGGCCACACCACCAACAATTTTACGGATTGTTGCATTGACACAGCAGGTGCAAAAAACAGCTGCTTAGTCCTAGCAGTGCAGGTAACGGTGTTTGAAAGGTTTACCTCTCGTGGCTGTGACTGCTACTATGGCTGCTAATCTATGCAAAGTGAATCTGCCTTGTGGGTGTAAAACTTTGAACAGAAATAATTCACCACCGTCCTTTCCAATGCCACCCCCCTCCCCCCCCCCTCCCCCCCTCACACACACACACATGCACGCACGCATGCGCACAAACGCACACACGCACACACACACACACACACAATCATATATCAGGGCAATAGGACTGAAGAAAAGGTTTTTGAAAAGAGAAACATTTTCAGTGAAGATTTAAAAGAGCTGACAAAGGAAGGATGACAGGCAGACACGGGGAGTTGGTTCCAGATAACTGCAGGCAGTCTGGTAAACAGAGGAGTGCTGACCACTGCCAAGGGAACATGTACATACATCTTGAACTCCACAACACGCCAAGGGAACATGTACATACACCCTGAACTCCACAACATGCCAAGGGAACATGTACATACAACCTTGAACTCCATAGCATGCCAAGGGAACATGTACATACCACCCTGAACTCCATAGCATGCCAAGGGAACATGTACATACCACCCTGAACTCCATAGCATGCCAAGGGAACATGTACATACCACCCTGAACTCCATAGCATGCCAAGGGAACATGTACATACACCCTGAACTCCACAACATGCCAAGGGAACATGTACATACACCCTGAACCTTCACGACATGCCAAGGGAACATGTACATACACCCTGAACCTTCACGACATGCCAAGGGAACATGTACATACACCCTGAACCTTCACGACATGCCAAGGGAACATGTACATACCACCCTGAACTTCATAACAGATTAAAACAACAACCCCACCACTCTACTCCACCCTGAATCATCATTTGCAACACATGACCCCAGCCCTCAACCCACCAAACAACACATGACCCCAGCCCTCAACCCACCAAACAACACATGACCCCAGCCCTCAACCCACCAAACAACACATGACCCCAGCCCTCAACCCACCAAACAACACATGACCCCAGCCCTCAACCCACCAAACACATGACCCCAGCCCTCAACCCACCAAACACATGACCCCAGCCCTCAACCCACAAACACATGACCCCAGCCCTCAACCCACCAAACACATGACCCCAGCCCTCAACCCACCAAACAACACATGACCCCAGCCCTCAACCCACCAAACAACACATGACCCCAGCCCTCAACCCACCAAACAACACATGACCCCAGCCCTCAACCCACCAAACAACACATGACCCCAGCCCTCAACCCACCAAACACATGACCCCAGCCCTCAACCCACCAAACACATGACCCCAGCCCTCAACCCACCAAACACATGACCCCAGCCCTCAACCCACCAAACACATGACCCCAGCCCTCAACCCACCAAACACATGACCCCAGCCCTCAACCCACCAAACACATGACCCCAGCCCTAACCCACCAACAACACATGACCCCAGCCCTCAACCCACCAAACACATGACCCCAGCCCTCAACCCACCAAACACATGACCACAGCCCTCAACCCACCCAACACATGACCCCAGCCCTCAACCCACCAAACAACACATGACCCCAGCCCTCAACCCACCAAACACATGACCCCAGCCCTCAACCCACCAAACACATGACCCCAGCCCTCAACCCACCAAACACATGACCCCAGCCCTCAACCCACCAAACAACACATGACCCCAGCCCTCAACCCACCAAACACAATGACCCCAGCCCTCAACCCACCAAACACATGACCCCAGCCCTCAACCCACCAAACACATGACCCCAGCCCTCAACCCACCAAACAACACATGACCCCAGCCCTCAACCCACCAAACACATGACCCCAGCCCTCAACCCACCAAACACATGACCCCAGCCCTCAACCCACCAAACAACACGGGAAGTCCCTTCTTTCCAGACAGCTTCATTCCGTCCAGAACCAGCGTGGTCAGTGACAGCCCTGCAGGGGAGACAAGCTCAGCAAGGGCAGAGAAGGCATCGGGCGAGAATCGAGCCTTGCGCACATTGAGGTAGGCCAAGTGAGGGAATCTCCCCACCGTCAGCTGAGCCAGGAGATCGTTCATTTCATTCATCGCTGTTGTCAGTTTACGAATGCTGCTGTGCCCACTGCCATCTGGAAACAGAAAGAGAAAGAATTTAGCGTAACAACAACAAGCTCAGCAGATGCTCAGCAAATCTGCATTCACATCATCGTCTTGAACTTTTCATGGAAAACAAAAAGAAACCAACAACCCAAAACATAAAAACAAGCAGGTGTCGCGCATGTCCCATACAAACTGACGTACACATCCACAACCAGAACACTGGACTCAGTTGACCTACATCAGATATATACGGCTGTTTTCTTTGTAATTTGTCAACGCTAAATGCTCAGATGCCACCCACTCTCACGAAACCTGTGCTAACTCGTTTTGGGGTATTTTGAGATATATATAGTTTTGAAAACTGCAGCCTCTGCTGATTGTTTTGGTGTTTAAATGGAGAATGTCATCGAAAAAAGTACTGAAGTTCTGGTCATCTGGAGTTGCTCAGCGTAATGGAAGCCATTTGGAGAAAACGGCTCTGAAAGATTTTATGTGTCATTCTGAATATTTTGCTTAGCAACAGGCCAGCCAAGCTTCCTGATTTGTGTCATGGTAATACATTGGATATAATTTATTAGCATATGCAGAGGCTTTTTATTTTATTTTATTTTTTAATAGGTCTTTATGTGGTGAATCATAACCATCTTCATCACAAAATGCTGGCATGTATAAGAACAAAAATTGAGTCACTCGATTCTGTGTTTCTATTAAGTTCTAATACAAAAAAGAAAAAAAGAAATACTCTGTTTTATTAACATTTAATGAAAATGGTGGTGGAGTGGGGGGGGGGGGGGGGGGGGGGGGCAGCGGGTGATTTGTGGTTATTAATTATTAGTCTAGCTCGGCCAGTACAGACTAAGCAGTGAAAGACACACAGACTGTGTATTTCAACGTCAGGTTCCGACGAGCATTCATCATTGAATCACTCTGGGTCAGATCCATTGGAAACGAAGTAATCGGTGATCAGACCACTTAATTCCTGTTGATCTGTGGCTGGCAAATTCCCTGATTTGCAAGTATTCAGCAGAGAAGCGAGTCACAATTCCATTGCAGGAAAGAAAACAATGATGGGAGGTTATTTCCCCTAGTCGTTTTTTCAGCCAATCGGAGGGCAAGTACTTTGTTCGCTGCCATGAGAATGAGTGCTGGTATCTCTGATTGGTCAACATTCAAAGTTTGTATAGCGTACGTTTGCCTTATTTGGGAGGACTGACCTAGCTTTATCTTATCTTGACACATCCGGCAGGAAGGTTCTTACAAATAGCTTTCCAACGGTGTACTACAATCTGGGGTACTGCAGGGAGGAAAATACGTTTTATTCAGCCAAATGTTGGTCATTCCGCGTAAGTAAGTAAGTAAGTAAACATGGTGCTTAACGTCCACAGAAACCGTATGGCTTATTAGGGATGGGGAGAAGGGGGGATGGGGGTATGGAGGTGGAGGGAAGAGGGAGATTATATACCTATTGCTACACTGTCACCACCAGAATGACTTCTGCATTAAGATGGGCAGCGATGAGAGCCATTTTAGTGTTTCAGTAGGATGTGATGGACAAAGTCACAAGACAGTGTCCACAAACCACAACCTTTTTGAAGAGAAAGGAGAGCCGAAGCGGTATCGAACCGAGGTCCTTCCGCTTACTAGCCTAACGCCTTACCGCTAGGCCAAACTGGGTAAACATTAGTGTCTTTTATTCCAGGTAGGAGCATTTCAACCTACTTTTGAACAATTTAATGCTATTTCTAAACCAAAATATCATAAGTACATGATAACTTAACGTCTACAGAATGTAACTGCAAAAAAGTGAAAATCACCCAAATCGACCCCCAGTGGCTATTTCTGTGTCTAGGGCTGATCGCTTGCTGCGACTTTGCATGGAATTGGTGATAGCGGGTCACAAATGTCATTTTCCCTTTTTGATGATTGAAATGTATGGGTCAATGGGCTTAGCGCTAAATCACAGCATCAGGCACCGCGGCTTATTGAGGGCAAGAGAGTCATGTTGTTGCATGGCACAACGGCGACAATGAATGAAGGAACCAGCACCGACATGTTTTTCAGATGGAAAATGAACTGCGATGCTCTGATTGGCTGAGAAGAGCCAGTGACTGACAGCCCAGGAGCCTCCAATCATTCTCTTCACCTGCCGTCAGGCTCCACAGACTCTCCGCTGCGGCGGCGGTCAGCTTCGCGTTGTTGCTCAGGTCCACGTCCGCAAGGCTGAGCAACCTGCCATGAAAGGCGGCGGCGAGCTGAGCGAAGAATTCATCGCTGACGTTGGAGGAATTGACACTCAGCACTTGCAGCCTGCATGGGCCATCCGCGGAGCGCTTTGGAACACCTGTAAAAGCAGGGAGTCAGTAATAATAAAGACAATATCCACACACATAACAGGATGGAAAGAACGCCATTTATTACGACAAAACACAGCATGCAAATTGTTGTGTGTATGTGTGTGTGTGCGTGCGTGCATGTGTGCATGTGTGTGGATGAAATAAAACTGAAGTATGCACTATGTTGGCATATTCACATATCACTTCATTCTGTACTAACCAGTGTAAGAACACACACACACACACACACACACACACAGACATGCACACACACACACAAACACACATACACACGCACATGTACACGCACACACACACATGCACACAAACACAACACACACACACATGCACACACACACACACACACACACACACAGGCACACGCATATGCACACAAATACACACACACACAGATACACACACACAGGCACACAGGCACACAAACACACACACACACACACACACACACACGTACATGCACACACACACACACACAACACGCACGCACGCACACACGCACGCACGTACGCACGCACCCACACACACACACACACACACACATACACACACACACAGACGTTGCACGGTTCTTGCAGATGAAGATATTGATGATGTTTACGGCAAGTTTTAACAACTCACTGCTCTCTTCTTCCCCCCCCCCCACCCACTCTTTTTTTTCTCCGTCTCTTCTTCTTATCAGGGAAAATTAAATGACTGAATAACACATCTGACAGTTATTCTAGGATTTACCCTTTATGTCCATATCCTGGATTTTGGCATCGTTGACGTGGAGGTTCATCAGGTTTGGATGTGAAACAGCAGCAGCAACCAACTCTATCACAGTCTGAAGCGACCCAAACTGAAATAAAACCACACAGAATGAACAAGAAACACCCGGCATGCACTGACCGCTGTCGCACAAACCCCTTCCCACTGACTTGTCTCCCTTTCTGCTCAGCATGGAGGCTGACGGAGACGGTATGCGAAAATCACACCGTTTTCTGCACACGTTTTCTGACGGCGACCAGGAGCAGCAGGCAAAATGGAGCCTGAACTGATCTTCCCTGAAAGGGCAAGAAACGGCCATTGTGAACCAGACGAACACTGCAACTGGTTCAAAGGCAACACTGGCAGAACTTTGAAGAGAAAGAGTGGAGAGCATATGGGCTTTTCTGCGGACAC
>JABMCL010001985.1:80000-97500 GCA_018857735.1 Alviniconcha marisindica
ACACACACAGATGTATGACACATGCACAGACACACATACACACACACACACACACACACACACACACACAGACGTATGACACATGCACAGACACACACACACACGCACGCACGCATGCACGCACACACACACAGAACACAACACGCAATATGCAGACAAACAGATGTGTAACACATGTGCAGACACACAGATGTGTGACACACCCACACACAGATGCAAAGATGTGTGACACACATGTAGGGACATAGACACACAGATGTGTGACACACTCGCGCAGACGCAGACACGCAGATGTGTGACACACATGTGTGGACACAGACGCAGAGATGTGAGACAGACAGACAGACAGACAAGCACACTCACAGCTGTGTCTGTGTCTGTCCTGTTGTCAGCAATGCTGAGACTGGCCACGGAGGAGGACGGGGGAAGCGCTACACACAGAGCACGCACAGCCTGAGGGCCCAGGTTGTTACCTGACAAATTCAACACCTGTCATAAAAAAAATAAAAAAGCATCATCAGTCATGATCACCATCAGTCATGACCAATGATGCCACACCTTGATGATCCAGGTTGTTACCTGATAAACCCAACACCTGTCATAAAAATTTAAAAAAGCATCATCAGTCATGATCTTCATCAGTCATGATCATCATCAGTCATGACCAATGATGCCACACCTTGATGATCCAGGTTGTTACCTGACAAATCCAACACCTGTCATAAAGAACACACAAAGCATCATCAATCATGATCACCATCAGTCATGATCATCATCAGTCATGATCATCAACAGTCATGACCAATGATGCCACACCTTGATGATCCAGGTTGTTACCTGACAAATCCAACACCTGTCATAAAACACACACACAAAGCATCATCAATCATGATCATCATCAATCATGATCATCATCAGTCATGATCATCATCAGTCATGATCAATGATGTCACACCTTGCTGATCCAGGTTGTTACCTGACAAATCCAACACCTGTCATAAAAATTAAAAAAACAAAGCATCATCAGTCATGATCATCATCAGTCATGACCAATGATGCCACACCTTGATGATCCAGGTTGTTACCTGACAAATCCAACACCTGTCATAAAAAATATTTAAAAAGCATCATCAGTCATGATCTTCATCAGTCATGATCATCATCAGTCATGATCATCATCAGTCATGATCAATGATGCCACACCTTCATAGCGGTCCACCCTTGTTGGGAGTAAACCTTAGTCCAGAGTTTGTGAACCTGTATTTCCCTTATGCAGGCTGGGGTCTTTTTTATAATTTTATTTCACTGGTGGCAGCAGCATTTTGAATTCCAACCGGCACGTGTAGCAGTGGAAGGAAAATGCAGTGATGTGCAAAATACACATGCGCAACTTAAAATCTCACTTCCAACAAGATTTATTAGCCTATTGCACTAGGCCAGTCAGTGTGCATTTGGCAGTGGCGTGTGTTGGCTGCTTTTTCAATCTTTTTGCTCTGTTTTACACAACAAAATCTCATGAAACTTATGTTTTCCTGTTGACCTGTATCCATTTTCCAATATCGCCATATCCCCCCCAAATAATGATTTTTAAATTTTTTATACAGGTAAACTGTATGGGTTGACAGGTATGCACCTTGATGAGCCAGGTTGTTACCTGACAAATCCAATACCTGTCATAAAAAGGCACATAAAACATCATCAATCATGATCAACGATGTCACACCTTGATGATCCAGATTGTTACCTGACAAATCCAATACCTGTCTGAAAAAGGCACATAAAACATCATCAATCATGATCAACAATGTCACACCTTGATGATCCAGATTGTTACCTGACAAATCCAACACCTGTCTGAAAAACAGACACAAAGCATCATTAGTCTCGACCACTGATAACTCACCTTGAGGATACAAATTATAATATACGTTGTTACCTGACAAACTCAACACCTATCAGAAAAAAAAGACATCAAACATCATGAACCTTGAAGTAATTTGCAGACACGTTTGATTTACAAACAAGTTCTTAGGCTCAACAGGTGGGTTAGGGAACTTAGGTATAAATGATTAACCCTAAAGAGTCCTGCGCCTGAGGAGTATTCAGGTGCCACTGAATGCTACTGTCGTGCCTACCCACGAGCATTGCTTGGGTGAAGAAACCAGAGTTTATTCGGGGTATGTAGGGGACCTATATGCATAAACAATGAGTAAAGGGAGGTTACTGTGCTTACTTCCCCCGTGAGCATGATAAATTAGATAATTATGTCATTTTAACAGCTCAGATTGAATATTTCACTATTTTGAGCACTAATTAACTCCCCTGTGTGTCCATTCAGTTTGAATAAAATGATTTACTGTATAAAAAAAATTTTTTTTTAAAGTGTATTGGTTTTTTGTTTGACACAATGAGCTAACAAGTGCAGCCCAAGTCTTGGTGTTCCTACTGGTGTCAGTGTGCTGTGACAGCCCAAGTCTTGCTCTTACTGGTGTCAGTGTGTTGCGACACAGCCCAAGTCATGTTCCTACTGGTGTCAGTGTGTTGTGACACAGCCCAAGCCTGTTCCTACTGGTGTCAGTGTGCTGTGACACAGCCCAAGCCTTGTTCCTACTGGTGTCAGTGTGCTGTGACACAGCCCAAGCCTTGTTCCTACTGGTGTCAGTGTGCTGTGACAGCCCAAGCCAAGGCATTGCTGCAGTATTATGTATTCGCAGCTAAATCAACTTTCTTAGCGATCCCTTTACCAATAACAGCAGGCTATCGTAACTGTTACTAAAATTTGAGAAAAAAGAGCATGATTTCTGGTGTGGAAATAGACTGGCAAAAAGTACACAGAGTAGATGTACATTGGCTAGGATTAGCGGGGGCAAACCACACAGTCCTAGCTTGGATGTAGTTACAATCAGAGGAAACTAAACAGCATTCTTCCAAAGCAATGCTTCAACCACAAACGACATGCTTAAGAAGAAATGTTCATGCTGACCCTCTCTTAACAACTCCACAAAATGTCAGACGGCGCCGACACAAAGAGTGACAAGTGGCACTGCAAGCGCTTCATCTGAAGAACTCATCTGCTTATCTTATTTACGGTAGATCTATTTTTTACACAGCACTATTCTCTGCTCTCAAGATGCTCACTGCACTCTCGTTTCATATTGTTCTCCATGAGTGACCTATCACCTTTCGAACATCCACCAAAGTGGTGTACTTACAGTGCTATTTTCATATAGCATTTTGAATATCCACCAAAGTGATGTACTTACAGTGCTATTTTCATATCACTTTATGAATATCTACCAAAGTGGTGTACTTACAGTACTATTTTCATATCACGTTTTGAATATCCACCAAAGTGGTGTACTTACAGTGCTATTTTCATATTGCATTTTGAATATCCACCAAAGTGGTGTACTTAGAATGCTATTTTCATATTGCTTTATGAATATCTACCAAAGTGGTGTATTTACAGTACTATTTTCATATCATGTTTTGAATATCTACCAAAGTGGTGTACTTACAGTACTATTTTCATATCGCATTTTGAATATCCACCAAAGTGGTGTACTTACAGTGCTATTTGCATATCACATTTTGAATATCTACCAAAGTGGTGTACGTACAGTTCTATTTTCATATCATGTTCTGAATATCCACCAAAATGGTGTACTTACAGTGCTATTTTCATATCGCTTTTGAATATCCACCAAAGTGGTGTACTTACAGTGCTATTTTCATATCACTATGAATATCTACCAAAGTGGTGTACTTACAGTGCTATTTTCATATCACGTTTTGAATATCCACCAAAGTGGTGTACTTACAGTGCTATTTTCATATTGCATTTTGAATATCCACCAAAGTGGTGTACTTACAGTGCTATTTTCATATTGCTTTATGAATATCTACCAAAGTGGTGTATTTACAGTACTATTTTCATATCACATTTTGAATATCTACCAAAGTGGTGTACTTACAGTACTATTTTCATATCACATTTTGAATATCCACCAAAGTGGTGTACTTACAGTGCTATTTTCATATCACATTTTGAATATCTACCAAAGTGGTGTACTTACAGTACTATTTTCATATCGCTTTTGAATATCCACCAAAGTGGTGTACTTACAGTGCTGTTTTGTTGTAGCTGTTGGATGAGTGTACATTAGGTGTAACCTTCTGACAAAAAGCCAGAAGATAAAAACAATGTACCTGAATACCTCTGTGTGATGTGCCCATCATTTTTCACATAAGGCCCCTGCAAACTATGTCAAAAACATCAAACCCCAACAAATGATTTGTCACGCACATAATTAATGGTGGGTCATATTCTGTAGATTGTTTCAAAGTCCAACTGTTTTGAGCAGAAAGTTGGGAATGCTACTTACAAATGATTGGTGGTGTAACATGGTATTTGCACAGAATTAATTCTCTGATAATATGCTACATAAGAAACCCCCATTTTCTGCACAGCAAACGGCTGCATGCGTGGCTTACAAGCTGTGCTGAACAGACTGCACTGAAACAAGTCACACGCTAGCAGATAATAATAATAATAATGTACATTTATCATTCGCTCATCAACGCTCTGAGCGCTCACATGATACAGAATGTTTTTGTTTGTTTCTTGTTGTTGTTGCTGTTTGTGTGTATTTTTTCCCACATACCTGGAGGTTTTCCAGCTTTGACATGAGACCGCTGAGACTAATGTGATCCGGAAAAGCTCTCTTGAGTGCCAGTTTTGTGACGTTCTTGTTTGCTGCCCCCATGAAGCTGTCCTGCTTGACCAGAGCGTTCGTCGCACGCAGCGTGGTGTCAAACTTGCGCTGGTGTTCCGGTTCAAGAGGGAGAACACTCTCATCTTCCGCTGTTGTGGCCATGCTTGGCTTAATCTCACCGACTTGTTTCCCTTTGTCTGTAAAAGAATATCACCATTTTTGTGGGGGAAAGCAAATTTCACGATATGGTTACTGGGTTTTTTGCTTTTTTTGTTGCTTTTTTGTAATCAATAGAATTATGATTCTACAGTATGCTCTTATTGTAAATAGCAGTTAAAGTATTTGTAAAGCACAAAACCTTTTCATAGAAACTATTCTAAGTGGGCACACACTACACACATACACTACACACACACACACACACACACACACACACACACACACACACACACACACACACAAATGAGCACACTGACTATGCAAAGCTTAATTTACACAGCTTAAAACGAGCCGCAAATAGAGACTTGAGCCAGATGAAGTCAGCAGCATGACCTGAGACAGATGAAGTCAGCAGCATGACCTGAGACAGATGAAGTCAGCAACATGACTTGAGACAGATGAAGTCAGCAGAATAACACTAACAGCAAATGGCTGCATGCGTGGCTTACAAGCTGTGCTGAACAGACTGCACTGAAACAAGTCACACGCTAGCAGATAATAATAATAATAATCATAATAATGTACATTTATCATGCGCTCATCAACGCCCTGAGCATGATACATATTAACCTGAATATGATATTCTATACACACGTAGAGCATAGTCCTACCAAAACAGACAGGCTACAGCTGTGGCAACAAGCCGCATGAACGAAGCCTGCCTTGCTGAGCACAGTAATGAAAGGCAGCCCTCAAACAACGCAGCGCACTAGATTCTACAGGAGTAACAGCAAGCCCGCCTTGTACTGGGACAGACAGCCCTGAAACAATGCATAACACTAGACTCTACACAAGCACCAACAAAGTAACAGGAAGCCCACCTTGTTGTACTGGGACGGACAGCCCTGAGGTAACGCATCACACTAGATTCTACAGAAGTACCAAGAAAGCCCAGGCAAGCCCGCCTTGTTGTACTGAGACAGACAGCCCTGAAACAATGCATAACACTAGACTCTACACAAGCACCAACAAAGTAACAGGAAGCCCACCTTGTTGTACTGGGACGGACAGCCCTGAGGTAACGCATCACACTAGATTCTACAGAAGTACCAAGAAAGCCCATGCAAGCCCACCTTGTTGTACTGAGACAGACAGCCCTGAAACAATGCATACACTAGACTCTACACAAGTACCAAGAAAGCCCATGCAAGCCCACCTTGCTGTACTGAGACAGACAGCCCTGAAACAATGCTTAACACTAGACTCTACACAAGTACCAAGAAAGCCCAGGCAAGCCCACCTTGTTGTACTGAGACAGACAGCCCTAAAATAAATAATGTACAACACTAGCAGACTGCAGGAGTAAGAACATGCCCCATGCAAGCCCATCTTTCTGTACCGAGACTTGCTACCTGTGCTGGAGTCTGGTCCAACTACGGGTGGTTCCAGCCGCTGGGTGCCATCTTTCTCTTTGCCCCCCTTGCTCTTCTGTCCAGGACTGTCCGACCTGTTCGGGGAAAAGCAGCATTTGGAACCAGTGAGGAGTGTGTGTTTGTGTGTGTATGTGTGGGGGGGGCCGAAGAATATATATACTGTATGCTAGAATTGTATGATATATATATATATATATATATATATATATATATATATATATATATATATATATACTTTATAACAATAATTATGTTAGCAGTATATTCTTAAAAATATGATTTGTATGTGTGTGTGTGTGTGCATGCTTATATGTGCGTGCATGCGTGTGTGTGTATATGTGTGTGTGTGTGTGTGTGTGTGTGTGTGTGTGTGTGAGTGTGTGTGTGTGTGTGTGTGTGTGTGTGTGTGTGTGTGTGTGTGTGTGTGTGCTTGGAGGAGGGAGGGGTATTGTTTGGGTGTGGGTGGGTGTGAGTGTGGGGGTATATATTGTATGTATGTGTCCATGTGAGCATAATAATTTGAGTCCAATCAGTGTACTCCACTATAATCAAATTACAGCAGCTGCATCATTAGACCTTTCAAGAATCATATTGTGGCAGTACACACACATGTAAATAAGGGTACATACCATGCTGATAGGAGACATTTTATCATTTTATGTACAAAATTACAAGAGTCTGGTGTATGAACTGAATCACATAATACAGAATGTAACCAAACAAGGCAATAACCATCAGATAATACAGAATGTAACCAAACAAGTCATTAACCATCAGATAATACGGAATGTAACCGAACAAGGCATTAACCATCAGCTAATACAGAATGTAACCAAACAAGGCATTAACCATCAGAATGGTAATACAGAATGTAACCAAACAAGACACTGACCATCAACAGAGCAACGACCAATAAAAGCAGTTAAAATGTTTACCCCGTCTTACTCTTGGCATCACCAGAAGCTGCCATAAGCCCAGTGGAACCAAAATCATTATCACCGCCACCCTGCGGCTGGGCAGTTGAGGTGGGGGTCAAGGTCAAGGTCAAGGTGGGGTCAGCATCCTCTGCAGGGGGAGGGGCAGTGGGCTTCCCGCTTGATTCTTGAGAATCTTGCCGACCTACGGATACTTTGGTGGACAGCTGCGTTGCGCCTGCAGAGACGGTTACTGATTGAGGTTGTTTAGCCTGGGATGAGGATGAGGTTGCAGCCGATGGAGGCGTGCTGGATTTGGAGGGTGAGCTGGCTTTCAGGGTCGGGGGGGGCAGTCCCCGTTTGGGGGTAAGGGGGGGCGGTTGGGGGAAATGGCAGGTTTCTTTTTTACTGCTTCCACTTCCCTTTTAACTGCCCAAAAAAACTGCAATGCACTCATGAAACCCCGAACCCTACAAAAAAAACACACAATGACCCAAAACACCATGAGGTTAAGGCGAATGTTAACTTGATGACAATACAAAATACATAAATGGGTAACCCCCTTCCAACAACAAAACATCATCATCATCATCATCATCACATCATAATAAAATAGTGCTAATCTCTGATATAAAATAATTTTATATACAAACTCACTGCATTTTACAACTTTCTCTGACTTTTTCAGTAAATGGAAAAAAGGGGAAGACAATCATGACAATAAATCAAAAAATTTCAAAGAAATTTTTTAAATTTAAAAAATGGGCCCAAATCTGAATGAATTAGAAACTTCAAAGAAATTTACCATATTTTATTTTAAAAATTTTTGGTTTTTTTAAAAATTATAATTTATTCTTGAAGGGGAAATAGCTTGCTGCCCAAACATTGTTTTAAACGGGAAACACTGAATTTTTTTTAAAACACCATCTTGCCAATACCAGGATCATAAAAATTTTCTGCACCTGACAAAAACAAGCCAGGAAAAACCCAAAAGCACGGTATAGTATAAGAGAACAAAACTGTGAAATGCCATATAAAAACTGAAGTAGATTACCGGCAAAAGGCTAAAAAAACCATTAAGCTGTAACATTATATATAAAAAAAAATTATTAATTGTTTAAAAAATAAAAAAATGGGAAGGGAAGGTTGGGGTTGTTTTGGGTTTGTATTTTGGGTGGTTTTGTGATCATGTTTTTTTGGGTTGGGTGATGGTACATTTTTTGGGTGTGGGGGTACGGGTTTTGTGGTTTGTGTGTGTTTTGTGTGTTTTTGGGGTTTGTTGTTTGTGCCAGGTTTTTGGGGGTGGGGACGTGGAGGGGGGGGGGGGGGGGGGGGGGGGGGGGGGGGGGGGGGGATTTAAAGGGTTTTTAAAATGATCTTGATACCATCAAAAAAAAACAATATTTTGACACTAAAACGGGAAAATTACCCCCCCCCAAAAAAAAAAAAAGGGGCATTCTCCCAACTATACACGGGGAAAGGGTACGAAAAACCCAAAAATCACCCTCTAGTGTGAATTTTACCCTTCTTTAAATTGGTACCCCACGAAGAAGATCAGTAACTGAACTGAACAAACTCTGAATTGGGGGAAAAAAAACAGCAACAAATCAAACAAAAAAAGAACTTTCTTCTTGTATCCTCGCTTGCAAATCAGGGCACGTGCGTTGGGAACAGCTCCTAACATTAACCTGTATTTTTTAAGGGTTTTATCTGTATCTCTCGATCGGGCGTCCATGGGGATTTTGGGGAATGAAGTCATGGCCCTTTTATCTTTTGCCGAAAACGAATGGAAATTTTGCCCCCTGATATCGTACCTCACCACTCGCGAACGCACCCGCACGCACGCCACGCCCCACGCACCACGCCCACACCCACCACCACACAACCAAACACACACCACACACACCAACCACACAACTACCACCCACACCACTGACAACACACAACCCCACAACCGTTTTCTAAAACAACCCGCGTGACAGCCGGGACAACGGTTTTTTAAACACACCACACACACAACACACAACACAAACACACACACACACACACCACACCAAAACACACCCACACACCACCCCACCACAACACCACAACCCACACACACACACACACACCACACCTCACCAAAACCAACCCCCACACCAAAAACAAAAACACACCCCACACAAACAAACCCCAACACTGACCACCAACACCATTCACACAACACACATTACAACAACACACACACACCACAAAAACCCACACAACACACAAACACACACACCAAAAACCCCAAACACACCCCCACACACCACACACCACAACACAACAAAAAACAAGAACAAAAAAGTTATTATGACAGTTGTGGCGGCAGTAAAGTCGAGTACGCTTATGTCAAAAGTGTTAGGAATTTCTTTTTCCTTCGAATTATCCATCAGCTATGGATAAGTCGAACCCTACAGTCAAACTTTGCAGAAAGTATTTCGAATTGACAGATTTTTGTTTGTTCGTTGTTTTTGTTTCTTTGCTTTCCAAAATGACGGCTCCTGATATTGATGCAATTTTGTTTTGTTTTGTTTTTTGTTTTTTTTTCTTTATTAATTGCTCGTAGGTCAATCTTTGGAGCAGTCAAAGTTCTTTTTCATGGCTTCATAAGCTTCGTTCGTGTTTTCCTTTGCAAAAGCTACATTGTCCATAAAGAAACAACGGTACCCGTGGAGCATGCTTGCAGCAGTCTTGAGCTCTGGCCGTGGTATAGCGGTTTCCACTCTTCTGTGTGGTATAACAGCGCTATTCCCTTGTGTGCTGATAGCGCGCACGTCGCAAGAGGTGTACGTCGAACGAAGCTCGTGTGTGTGTGTGTGTGTGTGTGTGTGTGTGTGTGTGTGTGTGTGTGTGTGTGTGTGTGTGTGTGTGTGTGTGTGGTGTGTGTGGGGGTTGTGTGTGTGTGTGTGTGTTGTTGAGTGTTGGTGTGTGTTGTGGTGTGCGTGCGTGTGGTTTTGTGTGGTTTTGTGTGTTTGTGTGTGTGGTTTTGGCAGTGTTTGGTTGGGGGGGGGGGTTGTGGTTTTTGTTTTTTTGGTTCTGGGTTTGTTTCTGGTGTGGTCGTGTGTGGTGTGTGTGTGTGTGTGTGTGTGTGTGTGGTGTGTTGGTGTGTGTGTATTTGGGGGGTTGCTTTCTGTGTGGTGTGTGCGTGTGTGTGTGTGTGTGTGTGTGTGTGTGTGTGTGTGTGTGTGTGTGTGTGTGTGTGTGTGTGTGTGTGTGTGTGTGTGTGTTCTATTGTACCACATGTGATTTGGGTCTTATGGGTTTTATGCGATCACACAATCAACTGAGAAAACTGATGATATTTTACAAATCAATAAAATCACTAGAATCCGTCACTGGTCCAATAAAGGCGATTGTAGTTCACTGCGGGATCAATGATATTAGAACAAAAGACCCCAAAACTGCCAGCATATCAATGGTGAAATCATTGAAACGGATCTTGGATGATCGTCCTAATCTGAAAATTGTCGGCAGGAAATACCCCCCGTGAAAAACCCAAACGTAAAAGGGAAAACGAGGCCTTTTCATGCACTTTTTCTTCTCAATTGGTGGAAGATCCAGATGTGTCCTTTGTGGCTCACGAAAACCTACATTTCTCTTCACTGAAGGACACCATCCATCCCAAAGTCAAGGGGTGGTATATCGGCACAAGAAATCTTGGCAGACATAATTATTCGTAACCTATTTTGGGAAAAGCCGAGGAGAGCCACCAAACGTGATCTTGTGCAACCGTATAAATGACATCCACAGCAGTGTAGAGTCCTTTAGTGGCAAAGCAATAGGCAACCAGGCTGTTTGATAGTTCGTCTCTCTTAAAAATTGTGAGGCACTGCTTTACCTCCCTTTTAATCTGAATAAATTTAGGTCTTAATGCAAAAAATTTTTGGGGGGCGGGACATATTATTCTCCCTATTACCCCCATAACCCCACCCCCCTTTCCCCGTTTAATAACCTCCACAAGAAATTTTTACAAAAATCCTTTTAGATGGCAAAGCAGCAGGCAACCATGGCTGCTGATAGTTACTGTCTACATCTGAATAGAAAACTGTCGAGGAACTAGTTTTCCTAACCTAAAAAACTTTTAGTTTTCCAATTAATTTTTAAAAACTACGCAGTTAATTTTGAAGCGGTATTCATTTGTTAAAGAGTTTTTTCAAAAGTTTTTTTAAAATTTGCCTTGAGAAATTTGTTTTTAACGTTTTTAAAATAACCCGGGACAGTTTGCAATTTCATACTTACTGTAGTGGGAAAAGCCCCTTTTTTTAAGGCGGGGTACTCCCCCTGGTTAAAGGACCGGCGTAGCCGCCAGTGCGCCCTTTTCAAATCTGTTTTCTCCCTTAATATTTTGACCGTTGTTTGTTTTACTCTTTGTTTACCTATCCTTTTATGCACCAAACCATGTGTAATCTAATTTGGCACTTGGAAGTTTATCCAAAGTTTATTTAGACGCAGGGTCGAGCTTCTCAGTACTGATGCTCTCTAGGTCTATTCTTTTTTTAAAACCGTCGTCTGCAGGGGCGTTCTCTGTTTAGTACTAGTGAATAGTATTAATTTTTTTTGACTCGATAAAGTAATTCTGTGTCGATCAATGCTTTGTCGATAGTATTTTGCTTAGCTGATTTATATTTAGTGTTTTTTTGGGTTTTAAATTACTTATTTAATATTGTATCTTAAAGCTAAATTGTATTCATAGACTACTTGATATCACTGCCAGCGCTGCTGCGACTAAGAAACGCGCCCCAGGCGAAAATTCGCACTTGTTTTAGTACTTCTTTGAGTTTGTCTTCTTCTCTTACAGAGCGTTGTAGTGTAAATGTTATGTACCATTTTAACCGTGGGGGGTGCCCTTTATTCTGATGTAAGTTTTATACCCGTAATTTTGTACATTTTGTTAGTTGCGTTTAGTTGTCTGAATCTGGGTTTTAGACAGGCGCAAGCCAGCTTCCCACTCTTTTGTAAATAAAAAAAGTCATGTGTGTCATTTTTTTTTCCCGGTTTAAAAGTTGTAAACTGTACTTTTTTTGTGTTTTTTCAGTTTTTTTTGTTTTAAAATTTAAGGAAAAGGTTTGGGGGGGCCAAAGGAAACATAATTTTAGCCTTTGTGGTCCAGAGGGGGATTTGTTGTAGCGATAGCGTGTGTTCCCTTTCGGTCCGCGCCGCCTTATCTATGCTGCGGGAGGATTTTGGGTGGGAAAAAGGCTCTGCTGTAGAAAAAAAAACCCTTTTTTCCGTCGCCGCCTGCTGTGGTCCCATTTTTATGCTGCGCTGCTTGTGGGCCTTTCCCTTTACCACTCCATCCATTTCAACTTGGGCGCGAGGGGGTCACGGAGCCCCAAACTCCGAGACCTGTATCCAAAGCAAAGCAGAGACCGTTTTAACCATGAACCCCCCAGACAACCCCGGCCAGCCACCAGCACCACGACGCTTTCACGCTTGAGGCCCCCCAAGCTCGTCGGGTTTTTCCCGGGGAGGAAGGGGACGCCGAAATTTTGTCAGGGAAGCAAAATTGTTTCTCGAGTTTTTGGGCCCTTTTAGCCGCTGGCTCTTCTCGGCGCGCTGGAGGGTCGGGCCAAGCAGGAAGTGCTGTCCAGGGGGCAGGGGGCGAAACTTTCCCCATCCTGGAGCAGCACTGGGGCGAACATCGCGACTCCTCCACCCTTGCTGGGGCGTTCTTAGGCGCCAGCAGGGGCTCACAGAGTCTGGGGGAGTACCTTCCCAAATTTCCCTCCTCTGGGGAAAACCCAAGCGTCCAGGCTGGCACCCTCTCCCCGATCATGCTGCGTGACACCTTTGCGGGTGGGCTTCATCCCGTGTCCCTGAAGAGGGACATCAAGCGCTACATTCGAGAGAATGTAGGCGCAACATTCGCCGATGTACCAGAGAGGCCTCCGCTGGATGAGGGAGGACAGCTGCCCTGACACCACCGCTGAGCAGCTGCAGGCAGTCCCCAGCCACGACAGTCTCCACCGGCTGGAAGCGCAGATCGCCGCGCTCTCAACGGAGACGCCAGCCTGAAGCAGCAGCTCCAACACCAGGCCACTACAGAGCCTCACCCAGCCAGGGCAACGAGGCTGGCCCCCCACCCACAGAAGGCCTGTGACCAGTGGCCTACGCAACCTTGAATGTTGGTGGTGCCAACGACGTGGCCACGTTGAGGCTCGATGCCCGTCCAAGCGGCAGTCCAGCAGCGACGGCGTGGGCCAAAAACGCCGGGGAAAATTCTAACCCCCGTTGCTTCCATCAGGCGGGCAACGGGGGGTAGGAACACGACGGGACTGATCGGCAAGTGTCCAACGACCACGATCCTCATGAGTGGACATGAGGTTGCAGCGCTGCTCGACACTGGCAGCGAAGTCACCACGGTCACAGAGACGTGGGAGCGGCCCATCTGCAGGACCGTCACTGCAGCAAGCCTTTCTAACGCTGAGGGCGGTCAACGGAGCAGAGGTGCCATACTCTGGCATCCTGCTGGTCGACATCGACATTTTTGGGAAAAGATGTCCAGACGTTCCGGTCCTGGTCGTCAAGGAGCCCACCGAGCTGAGCATGCAGCAACGCAAAAGGCGGCTGTCCGTCTTGGTGGGGATGAACGTCCTGCCTTCCTGTTTCCCTCCACAGCCAGCTTCAGCCAGCGAGGTCCCCTCGTGTCTTCAGGCTGTCGTCCGCCAGGTTCGATAGACCCCTTTCACTTAGACACTGGCGTGTGAAATCTGACGGAAGTAGGGGGGAACACGTCAGCTGGGTTGCTGGCCGAGCACATAGCTGTATTTCCCTAGTACCAGTAGTAGTGAAAACCTCGCTTTTCACGGCGCAAGATGGGCGAAAAAGATCACTGCCGTGTAACCCACGGGCCCACGGGGCGAATAAAGTCCAGAAACCCCGCGGAACGTCTGTCATTTAGTTTCAGAAAAAAGGCAAAGTTGATTCCGGGGCCTGACTCAAGAATGATCCCCGGCCCAGTCTGTTGAGAATAAATTTTTTTTGTTGTTGTTTTTTACGTTTTTTGTTGTTGTTTTTCTCCATCTTTTTCCCCGTGCACCGGCTGTGAAATTAATTACTACAGTATATCCACTGTTTTTTTAAACGAGAGAATGTGGTGCGTGAGGAGCGGGGGAGAAACTGCGGCATTAATTTGCTTGATTGGGCTGTTTTGCCGGCGGACGTGCCCACGAGTGTCGGTGCATGTGGGGGTGAGTGTGTTGCTGTGCTGAGACCTTTAATTTCTGATCTCTTCCCTTTAAATTTTACTATAATTATGTACAATTTTACAAATTCTCTGTCTGTCTGTTTTTTCTGTTCTCTCTCTCTCTCTCTCTTCTCTCTTTTCCTCTCTCTCTCCTCTCTCCCTCCCCTCTCCTTTTCTCTCTCTCTCTTCTTTTCTCTCTCTCTCTCTCTCTCTCTCTCTGAAACAGTTTTCCTAATTTCATACCCGGGTTTTTCATCCTGTTTTAGGAAAAATTTTTGAGGCTCCCCGGGCTTGGTCCGTTATTTGTGTGCGTGCGTGCGTGTATGCGCGAGCGCCCGCGCGTGTGTGTGTCAATCTATGAGAGAAGGAGAGAGAGACTGAGATGAGGGAGGGTGTATGTATGTGTGGGTGTGGATGTGTGGGTGTGGATGTGTGGGTGTGGATGTGTGGGTGTGGATGTGTGGGTGTGGATGTGTGGGTGTGGATGTGTGGGTGTGGATGTGTGGGAGGCGGTGATATGGTGTAAGGGTGTGGGTGTGAAGGCGGACAGGATGAGAATAGTGATTATACATGTGCCCCGTATATAGCCTATTAATCATATTTGAATGTGTGAGCTACTGTTTATTTTACAGCGCATTTCTGTAACCAATATTATTTTATCTAATAATGTTTATGATATCAGTATTGTTTGTCTGTTGTTGCCCCCTTAAAAATCTTTTTCATTTTTTTTTTTTTTTTTTTTGTTTTTCTGTTTTTTTGTTGTTTTTTTTTTGTTGTTGTTTTTTGTTTTTGGGTTGTTTTTTTTTTTTTTTTTTTTTTTTGGGGGGGGGGGGGGGGGGGGGGGGGGGGGGGGGGGGGGGGGGGGGTTGGGTTTCCTTGTTTCTTTAATAAAAAAGGGCTTGGCTTGACCTGACAAAATTAATAAAAACGGCGGAAAACAGAAAAACCCTAATGGTAAACACACCACCAAACCACAACGCCCAAAAGACTATACCCTTTCAAAAGGGAATAATGGGTGCGGTTGAGCGACTAAAAGAGCTTTTCTTTAAATTTAAAAGTAGGGGAATCAAAAAACCCCAACACAAAGAAATAGCATAAAAATCATCACTACTATACTTGTCAAAACAAAAAAAGTAAAACCTTGACACCCCACTGAAACACAAAACCCCGCACTCATAGAGTCCCTAAAAGACAGGCACCCCACACACAACACACACACACACCACAACACACCCACCACACACACACACAAACCAACACACACTGTTCAAAATTTTTTCCGTGCACGCGCCCACACACACATACAGGGACCACACCAACCCCCCCACACACACCCTAGGCGGATCGCGCGCACTTGTGTGGCGTACACTAAACGCCCCCCACCCCTCTACCGGCTCACCCCGAAGGGCGGTTTTAAAAAAAAAAAAAAATAACCAAAAACGGGCCCGCCGGTTTCCGGGGGCTTCTTTGTCAGTCCCCGGGTTGGGAAATTAAATGGAAATTTTACGAAATTTTGTGGGCTTTTAAAAAGATTTTGTCCGGGCAAATCTTTAGTACGCTCTAAGTCAATGTCAGCACGTTTCCCCCCTCTCCCTTTGAAAGGGGTTTTTAGGGAAATTTTTAAACCGATTTTGAAATTTGGTTTTCCGGGGTGTGCGACAGCGGGGTTAAAGGAAAAGGGGGCTTTTTTTAGGCAAACAACCACCAAAGGGGGGCGCCGGACCCATCCTCGCTCCCTCCCCCAACCCCCATGCCCCCATTTCCCAGTGACAGGCAACGAAACCTGCTTTTTCACCTTCCCGGGTTCACCCCTGGTCAACCTCTGCCCAAATGGGCCCGCTGATGGGGGCCAACCCTCCTCAGCAGCAACCCCTACAGCCGCTTCCGGGCCGAGTTGCCAACCTGTCCGATGAAGATGTCTTGCTGCCGGCCAGGACACCAGTGGCTGTCCTTCAAGCCATAGACAGTGTGGACAGCACTGACATCCAGTTCACTGTTGGCGTCCAAAGAAAATGGTGGGGTCCCAAGGGGAAATGCCTGCCGGCAACTGATTTTGGCACCCGCCGACCCAAAGGGCCCTGCCCTTTTATTTCGCGGGGACCGGGGAGCCAACGGAAACCCACTGCAAGGAACGGCGACCAAAAGAAAGGCCTGCCGGGTTCATTTCCCCCGGCCCAACGCGTTTAAAAATTCACTTCTTCCAAAAAATAAAACCCCAAAATTTTATGTCTTTCCTCCCCCTTCCCTCCCTTATTCCCCCTTATATTCTTTCCCCGTGGTGTGTGTGTGGTGTGTGTGTGTGTGTGTGGTGTGTGGTGTTTGTGGGGTGTGTGTGGGGGGGGGGATCGTGTCCCCAAAAAGTGAGGGCCCCTGGCCCATGGGCCCTTAGGTAGGGGGTAGTAGTGTTGTTAATGTCCTCAGATGTATTGACTATTAGGAAAAAGCTAACCGGGGGGGAAGCAGTTCAACATTGCTTTACGTCCACGGAAACCAGAAGGCTCGTTAGGACGGACAGCCCAGGACGTCCACCTCGACTCTCACACAGCTCCTGAACCATGTGTGGCGATGAAGTGGATTTGGCTGTGACGGTTATACTGGTCACGCTAAGTGACGTCCCCTATATTTTTTACCCCCGGTTTGTTTGGGAGCCGGTTTGGCCCAGCGGAAAGGGCGTTAGGCGGGAAAGCAGAGGGACCTGGGCTCCAATCTGCTTCGGTTTTCCCTTTTCTCTTCAAAAGTTGGGGTCTGTGGACATCGTCTTGTGACTGTTCCCCACAATTATGAAACATTAAAAGGCCCCATCGCTGCCCACCTCAAAGCAGAAGTCATTCTGGTGGTGAAAATGTACGATAGGTATATAATCCCCCCTTTCCCCCACCTCCGAACCCCTTTCCCCCCCTTTTCCCCGTCCCTAAAAGTCTTGGGGTTTTCTGTGGCGTTAAGCAATGTTTATTTACTTACTCATTTTTTTGAGAGCCAATGTGGCCTTGCCAAGCCACTTCCACTGCCAAACTTCCCATGTCCCCCAAAAAAAGTGGACTTTCTCCCAAGGGTTCCGGCGAGGTC
>JABMCL010001985.1:102500-120000 GCA_018857735.1 Alviniconcha marisindica
TCCTCGCTCTCCACCCTCAGCCTCGGGACTCGGACCCTCAAGTGTTCCTAGGATGGGCTGAAGGAGATCCTTTCAGTCGGTTCCGAGAACATGACGTCACGCGTTGCAGTGTGGGATTGGGCGGCCATGTTGCAAGCACTATACAATGCGTTGACAGCGAGCGGAAGTAGATTTCTTGTAGAGAACGAACAGCTGCAGTCTTTTTAGCAGTTGACACGGGGAGAAGCTGCTGTTTTGTTAATTGTACAAACATGACATACCACTAAAACGTGTGCATTTAAACAGGGGACTGAACTTTTGCGAGTAAAAAGCCAACCGCAGGGATAGATCTATTGATGTTCACTTGCTTACAACTAACAACACAGAGGCGAACTGCATCGGTCGCTGCCACTAGAACCAACACCACCTTCCAACACAGTCCTCCATCGATGTACGTTTGTTCTCGTCATTTTCATGGAGGTAAATGGTATAAAAACTATCAAAATCAGTCAACTGTTGATGTTACGCGCATAATATAAACCTGTTCTGCCCGCCCAGCCCCCTTTTTCATTTATTTCAGCGCACCTCCGACAGTGACAATTCACAAAAATAAGGTTAATGAGTTAACGGAAGAAGAAGACATGCATACATGTGACAAATCATGATCAAGCAGTCTTGTTTGACTGTTTTGAGATTTTCGACCCGATGAAAACAGTACCCTGTGGTAAAACTAAAAGAGAAAAAGAAACCAAGCAGTACACGATATATTCAGGATTCGAGCTGTACATCTGATTTATAACAGAGAGTCAGTTTAGAACTTAGTTTTTGGAACATAGTGTTTTTAGTGTGAAGTGCAACGGTGAGAATACTTCTTTCCAGCTTATGTTACAGTAAAGTTAATATTTTCTGTATTTGCATGTTGTCTGGCATGGGAACAGTTCCACTCATCTGTCCCAGGAGACACGGTTTCAGCTGACAGAGGCTTTGATACTGATGAGATGGTTGGATTGATGCATGCAGAAGTCAGAATTCCCTTATTCACAAAGGGTTACAGTCAAGCGCATGTTCAGGTTGTAGACAGCATCAGGGAGTTGGCTGGGCTCGGTTTTCATGTGGAGAGTGTGGTTCGGATTGTGTGTACCAAGTAGGCTACACAATTTTAACAGGAACCCTACAGATTTGTTTGGTGCTTCTCTGTGAAGGTGAAGAGATGACGTTCCTGGTTAAAATGGTGACTGTATGCTGCGCGCTGACAAACATGTGTCTCAATTCCAGTATTGTGTAAAAACCTGCCTACTTTGAGTTTGAATGTTGTGTACTGAGAGTTCAAACTTTGTGAGCAATATGCGTCCTGTCATGTCCCAGGGTGTGTGACGATGGAGTTGTGACTGTATGCTGAGCAATATGCGTCCAGTCATGTCCCAGGGTGTGTGACGATGGAGTTGTGACTGTATGCTGAGCAATATGCGTCCAGTCATGTCCCAGGGTGTGTGACGATGGAGTTGTGACTGTATACTGAGCAATATGCGTCCTGTCATGTCCCAGGGTGTGTGACGATGGAGTTGTGACTGTAGTCAGTGTATGTGCATGTTTTTTTTTTTTTTTTTGACGAGGGAAATACTGAATGGACCAGCTCTTCATCAATTTGTGTTTGATGTTTGTGTATTTTTTGGATTGATTTTGTAGACACGAGGAAGGGTTTGCACACGAGAAGAGGTTTGACATGCATTTGTTTATGAATGACAGAGTTTAAATCCTTTGATCCTCCAGGGGTGACCCTGTGTGGTTCACAGAATGTTAAAATCCAGTTACTAACTACTTGGTGTTTTGTGTTGTCATGAACAGCAACTGAATGTGCAATTCACCATAACCTGCATCTCTTTGCTTTCTATTGTTGTTGTTCACTATTTGCACAGCTGCATATTGTCCAGCTGGGACATGTTACAGATGTGGTGATGATGATGATGAAGTGATGCTTTATGTCCTCAGATGTCAGTTGACATATTAGGGACAAGTTGTGACCAATGCCGAAGCACGGTGCAATAAATATTTACGTCCACGGAAACCAGAAGGCTCGTTAGGACGGACAGTCCAGGACGTCCACCTCGACTCTCACACAGCTCCTGAACCATGACAGATGTAGTCTGCAGACCTATACTAAGAAGGTGGTTTATTTACTGTAATTCATTTTCCTTAATTCTTACAGCTTGTTTCTGATCATCACAAATATGAAGTTAGGTTTTGTTTGCCTCCAAAAAGTCCAGTTAACATATTTTGTGACAGCTTAAATCAACAGGACACAATTGAAACCTTTACTGTTTAAAGCAGACACCAAACAAAACAAAACAAAAAACCATCATGGTTGAAAGAGCAAGCAGGCTGGCTCCAACCTGAGCCGGTTTGGCCTAGCGGTAAGGCGTTAGGCTGGTAAGCGGAAGGACCTCGGTTCCATACCGCTTCGGCTCTCCTTTCTCTTCAAAAGGGTTGTGGTTTGTGGACACTGTCCTGTGCCTTTGTCCGTCACTTCCTACTGAAACATTAAAATGGCTCTCATCGCTGCCCATCTTAATGCAGAAGTCATTCTGGTGGTGACAGTGTAGCGATAGGTATATAATCTCCCCCCCCCCCCCCCCAACCTCCATACCCCCCCTCCCCCCCTTCTCCCCGTCCCTAATAAACCTCATGGTTTCTGTGGACGTTAAGCATCATGTTTACTTACTTACTCCAATCTGAGAAGCTCAAATCCAAAGCAGGAAAGTACTTCTGATGCACAAATACAATACTTACTTAGTGATAGACCAACAATAAGCAGCCGGAAAATATAAATATTTGCACATTTTCTACATTTCAGGCCAACATGCCTGAACTGGGATCCCCTTTAAAGTATTTTTTTTTTCTTCTCCAGGTTATGTTGAGACTTCTGTTGTTTACAAATAAATTACTTCAATAAATAAGCAACAGTATACTGGATCTTTGTATTTGTGTGTGTTTGATGGATGTGTGTGTGTGTGTGTGTGTGTGTGTGTGTGTGTGTGTGTGTGTGTGTGTGTGTGTGTGTGTGTGTGTGTGTGTGTGTGTGTGTGTGTGTGTGTGTGTTTTAATTGTAAATCGTTTTGTTTAATAATACATGATGAACTTTACCAAGTCCTCAGTGTTTGCTGCATCGAAAAATATGTAGTATACATTGTAATCATTGAATCATACACGTGTGGTTTTTACACTTTTGTACCTAAAATTGCAGAAGCTATGTTTTATTATCAACGCACTAAAATATATTTATAGCAACAACAACAAAAATCACAAAATTCGAACTTTATCAAAAGGCTCATAATTTATGATACACCGCATATAATTCGCTTGCGCACACTGTCTCACACACGACAACGACAGGCAAGAACAGTACTGAAGACTTCAACAGATAATCATTTCAGTTCTTGCCATTCACATCAACTGCCCAGGTCGAGCAAAACCTGACATTATCAGTACTTGGTGGGCGTTTTATTTCTCGATGTCGGGGAATGAATGACTAAAGGGGTTAATCACTTTGGCGGCTGCTTCGTAAGGGTCAGACCAATTAATCGGCTCTTTTCTTGCAAATATCGAACCTTCGGTCAAATGTCCGGCTTATCCACGTACTTTCCTTTCTCTTTGGCCTTTTACTTCGCCATAATACTGACTACTCGACGCTCGCTCTGCACTCTATAACTCTACCACTTACAAGATGGCGACCGCGGTGTATGCTTCCAACAAGGCGGCGTAGTGATAAACGTGACGTCAGCGCTCGGAATCGATTAAGGATAGGTCACTTTCAGCCTTAAACATGACGTCAGCGCTCGGAACCGATTAAGGATAGGTCACTTTCAGATTTAAACGTGACGTCAGCGCTCGGAACCGATTAAGGATAGGTGACTTTCAGCCTTAAACGTGACGTCAGCACTCGGAACAGATTAAGGATAGGTCACTTTCAGCCTCACGCATCCACGTGTTTTTGTCTTACAAACGTCTCAAGAGACAGCTTGCGTTGGGAAGTGATCTAGGAATTGAACAGTTTGGCTTCTTTCTACTTGCATGAGCGAGTTAGGGCAGTTCTGATATTGGGGCCTGTGTGTGTGTGTGTGTGTGCGTTTTGTGTGTGCTTGTGTGTGTGTGTGTGTTGTGTGTGTGTGTGTGTGTGTGTGTGGTGTGCTATGTGTGTGTTGTGAGTGTGGGGGTGTGTGTGTGTGTGTGTGTGTGTGTGTGTGTGTGTGTGTGTGTGTGTGTGTGTGTGTGTGTCTGTGTTTACATATAGTACTTTATGTATATTGTTTTGGTAGGACTGTGCTCTATGTGTGTGTGTGTGTGTGCGTGTGTGTTTGTGTGATCTGTGCTTCTGCCACTGGTAGATGTCCTGATATATTCACGTGGAAAAAAAGTGAAGGGCCGGTCGAACAAAGACCAAAGCAAGCTGGCTCTTGAGATATTTGCAAATCAAAACACGTGGCTGCGTGAGACTGATTTCGACCGATCCTTATTAACTGTAGGTAGTAATTTCCCATGCAACCCCCCATGACCGTGTACAATGGATAAAATGGAAACCGAAACACATGAAAGGTTCAACAGATGAACGTGCGTGTATGTGTGTATGTGTGTGTGTGCGTGCGTGCGTGCGTGCGTGCGTGCGTGCGTGCGTGTGTGTGTGTGTGTGTTGTGTGTGTGTGGTGTGTGGTTGTGTGTCGTGTGTGTGTGTGTGTGTGAGCGAAGTCCCTCCCCCCCCCCCCACCCCCCCCCCCCCCCCCCTCCCACTCCCCTCCCCCAGCCCTGGCACGGATGTGAGAAATCCAGAATGTAAATCCTTTTTGGGGTTGTGGGGGATTGCCGGGGGGAAGGGGGGGGGGGGGGGTCCCACTTGAAATAAACAGGGCTTAGCAACTTTAATATTGCGATTTTGTTGGCTGGGGAAAAGATTGCAATCTTAAAGTTGCTATGCCCCGCTTTAATATTGCGATTTTGTTGAAGTTGCTATGCCCCTCTTTAATATTGCGATTTTGTTGGCTGGGGAAAAGATCGCAATATTAAAGTTGCGATGCCCCGCTTTAATATTGCGATTTTGTTGCCTGGGGAAAAGTAAGGCGTTCGTTAGTCCGCTCAATAATCGATTGATGGGATGCATGTGTATCGGATGCGGCCGTGCGGTGCGTTCTGGAACGAATGGACTCCGATCCACCAGCCAGGGCTATTGCGATCGCGTGGGAGGCTTTCGCACATCTCCTGCTCAAAGTCTTATAGCATAGAAGGCAGATTGTAACCGTCGTTAACATTTACTGGGCCGATTGAAAATTTGTTTAAACTATGGTTCTTAAACTCAATCCTCTGCTGCCTGAAATACCACAGCGCTATAGGTTGCGTTTTTGAAGCTGCGCGCAAGCAGGCCATTCTTTTGAAGGAATCGGAAGTCGAAGGTTCGCACCTCTTGACATGCCGCATTCATAAACCCCACTTGGAGAAATCCAAACTTAACTCTGAATTGGGTAGACGATGCTCCTTGCTCGGTTGGAGCATCGTCCGGCTTGAAACTTTCAGTTGCGCTGGCAGTCCGTCTTGCCTTGAACCACTATTTCAAAAAGATACAACCACACCGGCGGAAATATATAATCGCGTTCTATTTGCTAAGCTTTATCTCAGAATATCCTATTATCAGAATTGTTTTTCACCGGACGGTCTAAAAACTATAGGGAAGGTGTTGCTGCGGCGCGCTGTATCCACTAAAAACGAAAATACATAACACGGGGCTTTTACCTGTCGGCTTCCGAGAGCGACAGTTGCAATACATACAGCGAGCTTTTGCGGGCTATTCTATTTGGAGGCTCTCAAACTCACTGTTTAGTTGTTCAAAAGGAAAATCGTTTTTGGGGGGGGGGGGGTAAAAAAAAAAAAAAAAAAATTAATCTAATTCTCTTTCATGCTTTCAGTCATATTTTAAACCTAAAGTATGATCATCCAATCTTAGTTCAGATTTTAGATTTATACGGAAATGACAGAGATGGGTTATGAGAGCTTGGTTTTTATCATGGGGTTCCTCCTGCCATGTTGGCACTTAGGAAATTCAAGGCTGCTAATAGATCATCGAGTTTAAAGGCCATGGGAACAGAGGGACCGCCGCTCTTCCATGTGTCTGCGCCATTGGATGCTGCTACTGTGACCCGCATTGTGTCTGCCCAGGGGCTGTACTGGCGACCCTAGTGTCTTGGGCCCATGGATTTGTACTGTGGCTCCTTGTGTACATGGTCGATGGCTGTAGCTGTGATCCGCTTCGTCTGTCTGGTCTGTACTGGTGACCCGTGTGTCTGCCCTATATGGCTGTACTGTGACCCTAGTGTATTCGGCATAGGCTGTAGCTGTGACCCTAGTCGTCTGCCCATAAGGTTGTACTGTGACCGTGACCCGTACACTAGGTGTCTTCCCCAGGGCTGTAACTGTGACGGGCGCTAGTGTCTTCCATGGCTGTAACTGTGACATATTGTCTGGGCCTCATGGCTGTAAGCTGTGACCCTGTTGTCTGGCCGCATGGCTGTACTTGACGCATAGTATCTGCTCCATGGCTGTACTGTGACTCCGCAGTATTACTGCCGCATGGCTGTGAGCTGTGACCATTAGTATTCCTGCCCATGGGCTGTGCTGCTGATCCCCTGAGTGTCTGCCGCTATGGCTGTAGCTGTACCCCTAGTATCGTGCCGGCATGGCTGTACTGTGTGGCCCTAGTATCTGCCCGGATGATGGCTGTACTGAGACTCGCCATAGTGTCTGCCTGGCTGTAGCTGTGGACGAGCCTAGTATCTTTCGCATGGCTGTAGCTGTGACGGCGAGCTAGTATGTGTCCATGAGCTGTGGGCTTAGGCTCGTGACCCTTATCCTTGCTGACGCCCTGTGTCTGTGCCGGCGTGTTTGTGCGCCAGTCTACGCATTGGGCCACATCAGTTGACGAATCAGGCAGTCACCTGACTGCTTCAGCGGCCCGAACGCTGCCATTCGGGTATTGTTTATTTTTAAGTGTGTGTGTTGATGAGTGTGTGTGTGTGTGTGTGTGTTGTGTTGTGTGTGTAGTGGTGTGTGTGGGTGTGTGTGTGTGTGTGTGTGTGTGTGGTGTGTGTGTGTGTGTGTGTGTGATTTTGCATTATAGCTTTATAAAGTATGCTTACCGCTTTTGGAGACACATTCCTTGTTGTAGAACTTGGAGAATAAAGACTATGAATCTGAATCTGAAAGCACACTTCACAACAACTGTGGGAAAAACAATGGGGCGGGAAGACTGTATATGTAGATGGAACCGCACATGTTCAGGAAGAAGTTATTTTGACATCCAAATTTTTTAATTGTGATGTGAATATTGAGTTAAATGGAGAAAAAAAAATGAAAAAAAAAATGACAGCCTATGTTAAGAAAAGAGCTTTTGCTTCTTTGCAGTTTTAATTAGCCACCTTCAATGAGGACTTTCCACTTTACTTCCAACGCCAGTATACGGTGCATACAGTGGAGTACGAGCCACCTACAATTAACTACATCATTACAATAGTTGATTGTAGGAGGTGACTCGTACTCCGCTGTATGCACTGTGACCAAGGGGAAGAGGCATAGTGCAGGATGTACAAGTGAGAAAAAATCAAAGACGTGTGAATGCGTGAGCGAGAGCAATATTGTAACGATGGATGAATGTTTCCGAATAAACGCCCCACAATGATGTGCTTGGGAAAAAGAAGAAGAACAAAAGAAAGAAATCCCTACAATTAAAGAACAAATATCGGCGGAGTCTCATTGCCAGCAGAAATATGAAAGCTGGTCGGGATCAGGAGTGATGAGCGAACTAAGTTTGACCATGATGGCCCGAGAGCATCTGGGGAAAATAATTAGTAATACCGAATACCTTTTAGGTGTATGTTATGCTATAAACATCACATTATACATTTTTTAAAGCCTATCAAACACCAAACATATCCACAGGATATAAAACACGATCACTCAATCTCTATATATTCTAGAATGGCTGCCAGCGTTCTATAACAGATCCAAACGCGTAAAATGTTCAAAAGAACGCTTTTTATTAGTACAAAGCACAACATGTGTCTTTTCGGGGCAATCCCTTTTATTACGCTACAAAACAATATCCTTGTTTAGTGTTGTTTTGTAGCTTAATAAAGGGAATTACGTAGCGCTCTTTAAACCTTTGATGCTTTTAGATAATATCTAACACGGCTCGAAGAGCTACACACAGCATTAGCCTTGTGGTCTACACGAAGCAAAACAGAATTTCAGTTTAACACGGATGGCAGGAATAACAGAACACAATAGAACACAACACAACACAACACAACACACACACACACACACACACACACACACACACACACACACACACACACACACAAACACACAACACACACCCCACACACACACACACACACACACACACACACACACACACACACACACACACACACACCCACCACACACACACACAGACACACACACACACACACACACACACCACACACACACACACACACACACACACACACAACACACACACACGCCGCGCACACGACACCGCCCATACACACACACACACACACACACACTCACACACACACACACACACACACATGACACAAACACGCGCGCCGCATGTCACCCCACACACACACACACACACACACACACACACACACACACACACACACACACACACACACACACACACCCGCGCGCGCGCGCCAAGCAGCGCGTTACGACACAACACACACACACACACACACACACACACACACACACACCACACACGCGCGCGCGCCCTCACCGAGGGCAGAAGAAAGAGATCATAGTGATGCTGGCGAAGGGGTGCCACAAAGTGGTGAGGGCGGTGCGCCTTTCGGCCCGTTTTGTCGTCACGTGTTGACGCAGCGTGGTGAGGGCGGTGCGCCTTTCGGCCCGTTCTGTCGTCACGTGTTGGCACAGCGTGGTGAGGGCGGTGCGCCTTTCGGCCCGTTCTGTCGTCACGTGTTGACGCAGCGTGGTGAGGGCGGTGCGCCTTTCGGCACGTTCTGTCGTCACGTGTTGACGCAGCGTGCTGAGGGGGGTGCGCCTTTCGGCACGTTCTGTCGTCACGTGTTGGCGCAGCGTGCTGAGGGCAGTGCACCTTTCGGCACGTTTTGTCGTCACGTGTTGACACAACGTGCCGGGCTGCAAGAAACTTGACGCATTTTGTCACAACTTCCGCAACAGGGGGGAGAACTCAAAATCGAAAACTTTATTTGACAAGGATTGTAGCTTATGTTCAGTCAAAAACCTGTCTTACAACTAGTCCTTGCTAAACTACTGATGAGTAGATATCAAATGACAGGCATTATTTATACACATATAGGCATGAATGAGTGAGTGAAACGTTATACATGAGAGAGGGGGGCGGGCGAGAGAGAGAGAGAGAGAGAGAGAGAGAGAGAGAGAGAGAGAGAGAGAGAGAGAGAGAGAGAGAGAGAGAGAGAGAGGGGAGAGAGAGAGAGAGAGAGAGAGAATTGGAACTTGAAAACTTTAATACTGAAGGATAGTAGCGTTAGGTCCATTTGGACCTATCTAACAGCCAGTCCTTGCTATACTACAAACACAAATAAGCACGACTAAACCACAAACCGATATTATAAGTACGAATAAGCAGGTTGATTAACGCAGTTTGATAGAGTTCCTACAAATGTGCAGAAACATCGGAAATATATTTCTTTCACGGACATACATGTCTACAACAATCAGATTGTTTTTTGGCAAACATGTGATTCAAACAAATCCGTCCAAATTTGGCGAGAGGTTATTCTCAGACATATGTTTGTGCAGATTATGTTTGAAACAAGAAAGAAAAATGCAGGATTTCATGTTTTGAGGCAGGGAGTTCCAGAGGGACGCTCCAGCGAAGAATAACAAGTGAAGTCTTGGCCTTGGCACGTAGAGGTTGTTCCTGGAGTTAGTCTAGTGGGACTGGTGACTAATGAAGACTTGTCCAAGGTAGTTTGGGGAATTATTATTAAGAATGATATGCATAAATAACACTTTATTGTAAATGAGCTGTTGCGGTAGGCTTAACATTCCAAGTGCATTAATCTTTTCTCTCTGTAGATAGCGAAGGATTAATTTGCCTGCCCTTCGATGTAGGGATTTAAAAAAAAGTGTACTTCGCCACAGCCATCCCACACTACTGACACGTAATTGATGTGAGGTTTCATGTTAGCGTTGTTGAAGATTTTTCTGTGTCGATGAGAGAGAGAGAGAGAGAGAGAGAGGAGAGAGAGAGAGAGAGAGAGAGAGAGAGAGAGAGAGAGAGAGAGAAGAGAGAGAGAGAGAGAGAGAGAGAACTCGAAAACTTTATTTTACAAACATTGTAGTTTAGGTTCAGTTTAGAGACAGAGACAGCAAAACAAGTCTCTCTGTGGCTCCTGGACACCGCACCGTGCAGGAAGGACTGAGTGTTGTGTCACAAATGACGATGCAGAGAACGTATAACAACAGTCCAAGCATATCATGGATTTAAAACGTTTATTCCAAATCTTCGCTTTGTCAGTAAGCCCTCCCCAGTCGGCTGGATCCTACGACACATCGCCACACCCAATGGGCAGGCCTTGACAAAGTCTTCATGGACGAAAATTTGGAATACAAGTTTTAAAACCAAGACATGCTTGGACCGTTGTTATCCGTTTTCTCTGTCTGTCTGTCTCGCTGTGTGTGTGGTGTGTGTGTGTGTGTGTGTGTGGTGTGTGTGTGTGTGTGTGTGTGTGTGTGTGTGTGTGTGTGTGTGTGTGTGTGTGTGTGCTAGCAAGCTGCTGATAGACACAATTCATCTTGATGGATCCTTAATAATACATTTCTGAAACTTAATTATGTATCAAATAGAAGCGATAGATCAAAATGTTTCTCATAATATTTGGGAATACACAGTTTTGCGATGGGAATGGCATTATTCACGGCGAGAACATCACTACTATTCTCCTCTTCATTATATCGAAATAAAACGTCCTTTAGTTTTAGTATTATTGATTTATCAAATTTCATATAGTCATTTTCCTCGATTTTGTTTTCTAAATTAAACGAATTTCACCGCACGACTAAAACAAATGTTCAATGTAATCAGTTTCACCGGTGCCGAATTTACAGTTTCAGTTTTCAGATATTTCAATTCCGTGTTGTATCAAGAACCAAACAGCGCTGTGACTGTATACATCACTTGGGCGGGTATTCAAAGCGCGCTGTAAAAAGCTACAGTATTTCAGCCACATTGACAAGAGCGCAGTTAGTCTGCTCGAGAGCTATATAAAAGCGATCAGCAAACCAACATACATTAAGGCCCTTTTGCTCATGCCGCAATATATAATAAAGTAAATATTGCTATGATAACAGCTAACCCAACCGTCCCCTTTGGGCCTCCGTTCTGATAGCCACGTGTTGCGCGTGCAGATGACGTGAATTAAAGGGGAAGCGAGCCAACGACACATCACGGGTCCTGTCGATAGGGGTGGAATAAAGAACACGACACATCACGGGTCCTGTCGATAGGGGTGGAATAAAGAATACGACACATCACGGGTCCTGCCGATAGGGATATGGAATAAAGAATGAATGAATGAATGAAAATTTATATATAGCGCATAAAAAAACTTCCACACAAAACCTTGCGTGTTCACAGCGCCAGATACACACAGTGCATACATGTAAGCTCTCGCAAGCTAAAACTACCAAAGGACACTCATACCAGAAGGTACAAACAGTTCCTACCCACCCACCCCTTCCTAAAAGTGGAACTATACATAGTAGTTAATTAAATGTAAAAATATATACAGAGTTACAAATAATGATAACAGAAAAAGAAGAAGAAAAGAATCACACGCACGCACACACACACACACACACACACACACACACACACACACACACACACACACACACACACACACACACACACACACACACACACACACAGAGTAATTATGGCAACATCAACTTCACTTAACACACACACCAGCGTAGGCGCACGTACACAATCGCATTGACTATCATCCCTAGGTAAAGAAATGGGTTTTCAGCGAAGGTCTGAAAGACTGAATGGAGTCCTTCTCCTTGATGCTCTCGGGGAGGACATTCCAGAGGGAGGGAGCGACATATCTGAAGGCTCGCTGGCCGTACCGCTTTGTCTTGGAATCCCTGGGCCCGGGAACATCAAGGAGAGATCTAGATGCTGATCTGAGAAGGCGAGAAGGGGTGTGTTTTTGGAGAAGATCAGAGAGGTAGAGGGGGGTGATATCATGAACTGACCGGTAAGTGGCAGAGAGAAATTTGTGGCAGATCCGTTTCTGGATGGGAAGCCAATGAAGCTGTCTAAGAATGGGAGTGATGTGATCTGGTTTTTTGCATTTCATGACAGTTCTTGCAGCAGCATTTTGCACTGCCTGTAGACGTTTAATCTGTTTTTGGGGCAGTTCCGACAGAAGGCTATTGCAGTAGTCAAGCTTTGACAAAATCAGACAGACAGCAATGCTGCTTGCAGCTTTGTAGGTGATGTATGGACGGACTTTACTCAGAGATCTGATGTGGAAAAAACAAGATCTGACAACGGCTGAGACATGTTGTTCCATGGAAAGCTCAGCGTCAAAAGTTACTCCAAGTGTTTTCACCACGTTGGAGAACGGAATGGACGCTTCGCCAACTGAAAGGCAGTCAACAGGGACAGTTTCTCTTCTAGATGATGGTCCACAGAGGAGTACTTCAGTTTTTTGCTCATTGAGTTTCAGTTTGTTTTTCGTCATCCATTTTTTTATCTGTCGACTCAACACTTCTCAACGCACTCAGCGCAGACTCAGGTTCAGTTGGTAGGCACGAGTACAGTTCGGAATCGTCGGCAAAAAAGTGATAGTCTATGCAGAACTTATCAATAAGGTCTGCCAACTGCCTAGTGTAAAGAGAAAAGAGAAGAGGACCGAGCACCGATCCCTGCGGAACGCCACAAAGAAGGGGGGTTTCTGCTGAAAGGGCATGTCCTACAAGGAATTGCTGTGACCTGCATGACAAGTATGATGAGAACCAATCAAGAGCGGAACCATCCAAGCCGATTTCTGCATGACATCTCTGGAGGAGCAACGTGTGATCGAGAGTGTCAAAGGCAGCACTCAGATCGAGCAACACAAGAAGAGCATTGTTTCCTCCATCATTCATTACCAACAAATCGTTAAGTATGCGAAGGAGGGCCGTCTCGGTGCTATGACCACGTCTGTACGCCGACTGAAACTTGACATGCAAACCGTTTGTGTCGAGGTGTGCCTGCAGCTGGTCGGCAACCGCTCTCTCAAGGATCTTGGACAAATAGGGTAGGTTGGACACCGGACGGTAGTTACCGAGGACCTCGGGGTCAAGATTTGGCTTTTTTATCAATGGTTTAACCACTGCTTTTTTGAAAGCAATCGGCACAGTGCCAGATGTGAGACTCAGACTGATTATTTTCTGAAACACAGGCAGGAGAACGTCAGTGAATTCAAGAACGAGTTTGGTTGGAGCCGGGTCTACGGTCGCTGCGGTGGACTTTGACTCGCGAATGAGTTTCAGGATTTGGTCTTCGGAGACAGCACGAATACGACACATCACGGGTCCTGTCGATAGGGGTGGAATAAAGAATACGACACATCACGGGTCCTGTCGATAGGGGTGGAATAAAGGATACGACAAATCACGGGTCCTGTCGATAGGGGTGGAATAAAGAATACGACACATCACGGGTCCTGTCGATAGGGGTGGAATAAAGGATACGACACATCACGGGTCCTGTCGATAGGGGTGGAATAAAAATACGACAAATCACGGGTCCTGTCGATAGGGGTGGAATAAAGAATACGACACATCACGGGTCCTGTCGATAGGGATGGAATAAAGGATACGACACATCACGGGTCCTGTCGATAGGGATATGGAATAAAGAATACGACACATCACGGGTCCTGTTGATAGGGGTGGAATAAAGAATACGACAAATCACGGGTCCTGTCGATAGGGGTGGAATAAAGTATCCGACACATCACGGGTCCTGTCGATAGGGGTGGAATAAAGAATACGACACATCACGGGTCCTGTCGATAGGGATATGGAATAAAGAATCCGACACATCACGGGTCCTGTCGATAGGGATATGGAATAAAGAATACGACACATCACGGGTCCTGTCGATAGGGGTGGAATGAACAATACGACACATCACGGGTCCTGTCGATAGGGGTGGAATGAACAATACGACACATCACGGGTCCTGTCGATAGGAGTGGAATAAAGAATACGACACATCACGGGTCCTGTCGATAGGGTATGGAATAAAGAATCGACACATCACGGGTCCTGTCGATAGTGATATGGAATAAAGAATCCGACACATCACGGGTCCTGTCGATAGTGATGGAATAAAGAATACGACACATCACGGGTCCTGTCGATAGGGGTGGAATGAACAATACGACACATCACGGGTCCTGTCGATAGGGGTGGAATGAACAATACGACACATCACGGGTCCTGTCGATAGGAGTGGAATAAAGAATACGACACATCACGGGTCCTGTCAATAGGGGTGGAATAAAGAATACGACACATCACGGGTCCTGTCGATAGGGGTGGAATAAAGAATACGACACATCACGGGTCTTGTCGATAAGGGAGGAATAACGAAACGACACATCACGAGTCCGGTCGACAGGTTTTCTGCAAACTGCCGAGTGTGTGGCTACCACCAGGTAGTTTGAATGTATTAACATTCAAAATGAAGCTTGGCTGAACGCCTTACCTTTGAGCCGGCTTGCAAAGGGAAGCTGAAAGGGTTCTAAGTAATGACTCTGGGGTGAACTCTCGCTCACCGAAGAGAGAGGCCGCGTTTTTCGCACGCTGTGCATATTGGATGGTATTTCTTAATTAACAAGTTAATTAAGTCTTTTGGACCAATAATATGTGAGCCTCTCGATCCGCACTACTTCAGTGTACCGGGCTATGATAAAATATTGAGGAAAATCACTGCCTGTGAGACGATACGACTACGATCGAGCCACAGCCAGCCACGCCTACACTTGAAGCTCGAACACTAGACGATGAATCTGGGCCGATCAAGTTGTGTGAAGCGAAGGAAACCAGGATCATCGTCAAGTCAGGACAACTCAGCCACAGAAGGTAAACCTTCAGACTTTAATCAAAAGAAGAAAGCGAGAACAACCGATACGACCGAAAATCGAGCGGCAATTCGTCACAGGGACTGCATTTGCATTACAAAAAATTATGAGATAAATGCACACCAGTGACCTTTGATGATTTTATCTCAGAATGTTTACACTGTAATGTACATGTATGTAGAAGAAGAAAGGTTGTGTATATTAAAAGCTGGGTGGACTGTAGTATTGTTTCAATTGGACAGCTTTTTGGTCCAGATGGGTATCTTACTTATAATGCTTTCAGAAGAAGATTTCTAAATGCTAAGGCAGACTTTTTGTTTTATGAAAGAGTTTTATCTGCTATTAGAGGCTATCAAAGAAAATTAGGTCTTGATGTAAAAGAGAACTTTGTTATTGGTGATTCACGAGTTTGGAAATGTATTGGTAAAGGTAATGTAAAAAATATTTATGCTTGTCTTGTTGTAAGTGATGACACACCAAAATGTGTAGATAGATGGAGTAAAACTTTGGATGTTGTCGTTGACACAAAATATTTTTAGATAAAATCTTCAAGACCACTAATGACATGTCTCCGATGGTTTCAGTACAAAATGTTGTATAGATTAATACCTTACTGGCCGTTTCCTATTTCAGCGAAAGATTGTGGATTCCCCTTATTGTGCCTTTTGTAAAGATGCTGAAGAAACTATTCTGCATATAATGTTCTGGGAATGTCCCAAAGTTCAAGACTTTTGGTTAAAGGTACAAGGCGGGGTCACAAACATTTTGAACATTGTACAAATGTTACCTTTTCAAAGGAACTGATTATTTTTGGTGTTAGAGCCAATTTGATCACTGACAGAATTATCGATCTGTGTATTCTTATTGCCAAGTATCATATCTTCACTTCAAAAATACAAGGCACCACACCACATTTAAACGCCTTTGTGCAAAATATGAAGAACAGATTTGAAGTTGAAAAACATTATTACATAGTAAATAGAAGACCCAACAAATTTTACTCTGACTGGATATTGTATAGATCGTACTTCCCCTGAAACTGGCGTGTATGAAAATGTTTGTCAGTTTTCACATGTTTTGTATACTTTCACGTCATTGATTTGTATAATTATCGGTACTTCAACTTCTTTCGCATTGTATGTTTCTCTTTAAATTGTAAAGCACTCTGAGTTCCCAAAAGTGCTCTATAAGTTCCCTATTATCATTATTAGTATTAGTATGATATGTACTTTTTAATTCAAGACGTATATATATATATATATGCATATTTATGATTTTATATCAGTGATTCATAATATGCTTGATCCTGCACTTGCCACCCTCCCCCCCCACCCCCCCCACCCCCCCGATGTACCCCCACGCCCCCCCCCTTCCCCACCCTTAACTTACGTTCATTTCACCTGTCTCTTCCTCATCTCTTCCTTTGTCCCTCTCTCTTTCCTTTGTGTGTGTGTGTGTATGTGCGTATGTGTGTATTTGTAAAGGCGTATGGAGAAAATGCCTGTTGTCATGTGTGTACAAATGTACCTAATATGATTAAAATATGTTGAAAAAGAAGAAGAAAAAGGAATGACTCTCACTCATTTTGATTCACAGCGCCATTTCCCAGACGGAAAACAGGCCGCACACGCAATGACTTGATAGTTTCAGGTAAGTTCAGTTCACTTAGTTCAAGATGGTGTATATATATATGCGTCGGTAAAGCCCATATGCGCTCCATCCCATCTCTCAGTTTTCCCAACGTCGCCTTTGAAATGGTTCCAATGTTCGTCAGATTGACGATGGCCCTTTCTCGTCCTTTCAAAGAAGATCGTCCAACGCTTCCTCTCAGATAGTTTCAAGTCATTGTTTTTTTCTCCCGGGACACCAGTATCAGTGCAGGAGTAAAGAGGTCATGCGTAATGCAACGATACATTTATCGGAGCATGGCCTCAGTAACTGTGACGTCACGAGCCAACCATTGTGCGGTCTTCGTATTTAACAGTGAACTGACATGTCTGTATCCCGAAAGCTCAAACTGGAAGGAACAAGCACGTCTGTTGCATGCATGTTGTTATAGCAACCACACGATGCCTGCAGCCAATGGACACAGTGTGAACGTTTTCAGGCCCGTCTACCCCTCGGTTCGGTTCTCCTTTAAAATGCAAGCCTTTTCCGTTCGTTTCAGAAGCAGCATCAGGTGATGTGAGTGATCAGTTTCGTGGCGTTGATGATCTGAAACGATTCAATGGGATCACAAATGGAGAGGACTTTATTGTTGACGAAATGGCCTAACGAGATTATCAATTCACAGGCAATAAAATGAAAATAAAGGTAAT
>JABMCL010001985.1:127500-136557 GCA_018857735.1 Alviniconcha marisindica
GGTGTTTTATCGACAGTCGTGAGCACTCCGCGCTTTACAAGATCAACACAAATGTAGAATATATGTGTTCCTCACACACAACACCTTCACACACAAACTCATTTTTGTCTTTCCTTTTTTGCTTTTTCGCTCAGTTTTGTTTTCTGTATTTGTCTGCTTACGGATTTCATTGAACAAACTCCAGCAAGCACAACATATTACATTCTCTATTTCAGAGAGAGAGAGAGAGGAGAGAGAGAGAGAGAGAGAGAGAGAGAGAGAGAGAGAGGGGAGAGGGAGGAGGGTCAAGAGGAGAGATTAGAGAGACATGAGAGAGAGAGAGAGAGAGAGAAAGAGAAGAGAAAGAGAGAGAGAGAGAGAGAGAGAGAGAGAGAGAGAGAGAGAGTCGCTTTACTCAAGGAAGTTTACTTTCAAAACAGTGCAATGAATGATGGGAAATAAGCACACTCAGTGAATAATGGGATGGGATCATTGGAGGCAGTAAATTAGGAAACACCTGGGCGCACAATGTGTGGTCACTTTGCAAGTGTCTGTGCAAAAAGACGTAGTCTTACAACGCACAAGAAAGAAGAACAAACAAGCTGAGGGCAGTATGCGAAAACTAACATCAAACGAAAACATCCTTTTGGTACTGAGTAATTAAGATTTCATTTTGACCACAGAGACCAGGGAGTGTTCCGTTAAACGTTCTGGAGTCCTGACCGTGTTCAACGGACAAACGTCGACTGTGGCGGTACCGTGCAGGTACCGGCTGGCCGACATCCAGTGCGGCGACTACCATCTGAAGGTTACCCCAGGAAGTAAACTGGACTCCAACAACACCTTCTCTCCCGACACCGTGTTTGTCAAAATGCAGAAGACGGGTTTGGCGGGATATGTGTGGGTCCAAACAACGTCCCGTCGTTTGCAAAAGGTCAGTCACCTAGCATTTCTCCTCTGTGACGGTGCCATCCTAACCGCCGTGTCTCATCCGCACAGCTAACAGCAATGACTAGCAAGTGTTTGCAATCTGTAACAAAAAGCGTTAGCCCCATAGCGCCTGTGCAGAATCAACAAACAAGGGAGTTAATTAGCACTCGAAAGACGTCACACATAAACACCACAACAAAGCTGAGAGTTACCTTAGGCAACTCGGGTCTTTGTTGTGTTTATGTGTGACGTCTTTCGGGCGGTAATTAACTCCCTTGGTTGCTGCTTCTGGGAAGTTTTTGCGTTCTTCGTGTCGTTATGGCTTACGGACAGTGCAGTCTGAGCAGTCACGGCAGGCTAACGAGCAGCAGCAGCAGCAACACGTATGATGGCCGTCTTGCTTCTCAAAAGGTCATAACGCGTCAGCGGACAAGTTCACTGACGGAGGGAGCAGGCGAAAACTGTAGGCTACATCACTGCACAGCGCAGTTCTTTACACATTTAAATGTTTCATCATAAGCTTTGTCATCAGTTTGATAAACAACACTGGTGTATATGTCAACAGCTTTATCATCAGTCTCATAAACAAAACTAGGGTCTATGTCAATAGCTTCATGACCAGTCTGATAAACAAAACTGCTGTAGATGTCAACAGCTTTATTATCACTCTGCAAAACAAAATTGGTGTCTATGTCAACAGCCTGATCATCAGTCTGATGAACAAAACTGGTGTATGTTTCAACAGCTTTATCATCATCCTGATAAACAAAATTGATGTATATGTCAACAGCTTTATCATCAGTCTGAAAAAGAAAAGAAAAAAACAGGTGCATACGTCAACAGCTCTAATATCAGTCGGATAAACAAAACTGGTGCATATGTCAACAGCTCTGATATCAGTCTGATAAACAAAATTGATGTCTATGTCAACAGCTTGATCACCAGTCTGAAAAACAAAACTGGTGTATATGTCAACAGCTCTAATAAGAGTCTGATAAACAAAACTGGTGTATATGTCGACAGCTCTAATATCAGTCTGATAAACAAAACTGGTGTATATGTCAACAGCTTTTTCATCAGTCCCATAAACAAAACTGGTGTATATGTCAACAGCTCTAATATCAGTCCCATAAACAAAACTGGTGTATATGTCAACAGCTTTATCATCAGTCTCATAAACAAAACTGGTGTATATGTCAATAGTTATTGGCATCGGTCTGATAAACAAAACTGGTGTATGTGTCAATAGTTATTAGCATCAGTCTCATAAACAAAACTGGTGTATATGTCAATAGTTATTAGCATCAGTCTGATAAACAAAACTGGTGTATATGTCAATAGTTATTAGCATCAGTCTGATAAACAAAACTGGTGTATATGTCAATAGTTATTAGCATCAGTCTGATAAACAAAACTGGTGTATATGTCAACAGCTTTATCATCAGTCTGATAAACAAAACTGGTGTATAAGTCAATAGTTATTAGCATGGGTATGATAAACGAAACTGGTGTATATGTGAACAAGTCGGCAGTGCGGATACGACACGGCTATAAGAACAGTACTGATCCCGTTAAAGATCGATGCACCAGTCCTCTTTTCTCTTCTTGCTAAAAGATAACCTTTCAGCATTTTGTCTTTAGTATGTTGTGTAAACAGTGGGTTGCCTCACCCGAGGAAGACTGCAATGTATGTATATGTTTCGTGTTTATTTTTTAGCAGTAACCCCGAATGGAGATCGGGGATGTGTGATGTCACTCTCCTGTCTGGAATCTCAGGGCTGTCATTTGATTCCCTTTTCCTATCGTCTCTTTCCTTTTTCTTCATAGTTTTCATTTTCTGTCTTGTCGTTTTTATGCTAACGATCTATTCTCCTGACTTTTCTCCAGAACTTTTCACAACACTTTTTTTGTTCAGAGATATTCGTTTCTGTATTTTCATGATGAGCTGCTAGATGATGGCAGTTTGTAGGTGGTATGTGCAGCTTGATGCTATATGACTCTGGTATTTGCCACTCTGCATACATATAATTGTATCGTTTATGTCCACTTTTTTGACTTTCCTTTTTGTTCTTTATGCCATGTTTGTTTAATCTGATATTGATAATTTAGACGGAATAGCCTACGATACCAGTATGTTGTAGCTGTGTATCCTTCTTAACAAGGGTAATTTCGAAGAGTTTAATGCTTCCAAAATTTCTGTTTGGTGTATGTGTGATGTATGTTTTGGTTATATTTGTGTATCATGTAGGGATTGATTTTTTTTTTTAACTATGCATTTATTTATCCTGAGGTGGTGATGTGCTGTTGGCAGGGCGTTAAAATCCAAACACTAATTAACTAAACTAACTTTTATTTGTATAAAGGAACCATCTACACATACACCTAGACAACAAAGAAAATGGCCCTGGTCCTCGTCAATTTTGAATTGCCTCGGGATCTTTACCTGCCAGGCCAGAAACACACGAGTTCGGCGTGTTCGTTGTTGTACCCATCCGAAGCACTAGATGTTACTTTAGACGGGTGGGACTGTTTGCACTACACGGACTCGGTGCGGTTGATTCTCTCTTGTAACAGGCTGGCTAGCGATCGCCGTGCGCGGCTTGAGGTCCTCGCAAAGGGTACCACCAGAAAACATCCTCCACAGACACAACTGTTGTCATGTTCCCTTGGCTGAAGTTTCCCATAGCTGTGTCGTAACCTGCAGCATGGAATTTTGTGTCCCAACCACTCATGCTGCTGCACGTCGCGTGTGTGAATAATGTTATTCTATTGGCTTCAACTACAGTTAGCTGGAGGGAAAGTAGACAACCCTTGGCGTCAGAAAAGGGGCAATCTCAGCTCGTTTGGCCTTGACCTTGCGGGTTATGACTCAGCGAAGCAGGCGGCTGTTCTGAGAAAAGACGGCGTGTTTCAAGTGGAATTCAGCGCGGACCGGGCCAGCGTCGTCGTCAGATGCTTCTCGGACTCCTTCTCCTCCAAGTCTCAGCCGGACGCACTTTGTGGTGAGAATTAATCAACATCGTGGTCAGTTCAGTCAGGCTGGCCAAGGCAGCCATTAGAACCATCAAGAAAACACCTCTAGGGCAGTGCTGTGGCAGCAGAGGACCGACTGTTACATAACGGTGTCACATGCCCCGAAAGGACATTGGACCGTCTATCCAATAAAGATGGCAGTGGTCCTGTAATGGTTATACTGGGACCTCTACTGAAAAGCATTTATCAGGCATATTGCATGCAATAAGTACATTGGACCTTCGATTTAACGAAGATGACAGAGGTCCTGCAATGGTTAGAATGGAGGTCACTGTATCCAGCACAAGTCTCATTTATCCTGCAATGATTAGACAGTGATCTTGTCCGTTAACGTGTTTAAATAACACTATTTGTAATAAGTAAAAGCTTGAACGGGCGGGGGAGGGGGGGGGGGGGGGGGGGGTGTGAAGCGGAAATTTTAATTTTGTACCTGGTTGTCTATATGCAGAAAAACTTTTACCAGCACTGCAATGAGTCAGAGTGAATAAGGATATGCCAGTTTCAAAGTTTCGACATGAACAGCAGTAACTATTGCCAAACAGTTACATTTTGTTTAAAGAAGAGCACAGAATCACAGTATGGCTCATATAAGACATCGGATTGATTTCTTGCTCTGATACAAGTCAAAGTTTGATTGAGCTACGAATTTATATTTGGTTTTAGCGCGCCTTGCTAGAGAGGCAGTCACAGCGACCTCCCAGACATTTGTCTTACCGTAGAGGTCTAAATGATCCGAATGTCTCAGTTTTACAACTTAATTAAGATGCATCGCGTACGTACCCACACACAAATTGATAGCATAAGCAGACATTAATAAACAAACATATTACTACAAAGCATAGTCACACACACACACACACACACACACACACACACACACACACACGCACGCACGCACGCACGCACGCACGCACGCACCACCACACACACACCACACACACACACACACACACACACACACACACACACACACACACACACACACACACACACACACACACACACACACACACACACACACACACACACACACACACACACTTCTGATTTTGTGGTGCATAATTTCGTGGAATCATATATATATACATATATATGTGTGTGTGTGTGTTGTGTGTGTGTGTGGTGTGTGTGTGTGTGTGTGTGTGTGTGTGTGTGTGTGTGTGTGTGTACAGTTTAATAGGCTGTTTAGACTTTTGTCACATATTAATAGCATAAGCAGACATTAACAAACAAACATATTACTACAAAGCATAGTCACACACACACACACACACGCACGCACACACGCACGCACGCACGCACGCACGCACGCACGCGCACACACACACACACGTGCGCGCGAACATCCATAAAAAAGACCACACTAGTTTCGAAAGATAAGTTTCACAATCTGTTTTTGAAAATGACAGTGTACGATACGCTCGATTGTACTTGAGTGTGTGTGTGTGTGTGTGTGTGTGTGTGTGTGTGTGTGTGTGTGTGTGTGTGTGTGTGTGTGTGTGTGTGTGTGTGTGTGTGTTTATTTCCTATGACGTTCTCTTTGTTGGTTTTCGAACATTACAGCCAAAGCATGCATTCCCTTTGGTTTCGTCGTGTCAGAGGTCACCAATATGAACCAATGAGAGCACACACTTTGCCTACGAGTTCACCTTGCTCAGACGTGAGCTGACGCACAACCGCCGTAACCCGAAACACAGCGAAGCCCAGAGCGCCTGTGCAGAATCCACAAACAAGGGAGATAGTGAGCACCCGAAAGACGTCTCACAAACAAGGGAGATAGTGAGCACCCGAAAGACGTCTCACAAACAAGGGAGATAGTGAGCACCCGAAAGACGTCTCACAAACACAGGGAGATAGTGAGCATCGCCGAAGAGCTCAAACAAGGAGATAGTGAGCACCCGAAAGACTCTCACAAACAAGGTAGATAGTGAGCACCCGAAAGACGTCTGACAACAAGGGGATATGAGCACCCGAAGACGTCTCACAAACACAGAACAAGGTGCCCCCGAGTCGTCCACTAAAGACGATAGGTTCCCCTGGCATGCGAGTAAATAAAATCTACAACTCCACCAGAGGCTTGTCACGTGCCTCTGTACTGAGGACAACAGGTGCCCCGTGTCTGTCCAGAAAGACGACAGGTGCCCCCTGTCTGTCCACTAAAGACGACAGGTGCCCCCTGTCTGTCCACTAAAGACGACATATGCCCCCTGTCTGTCCACTAAAGACAGATGCCCCATGTCTGTCCAGTAAAGACGACAGGTGCCCCCTGTTTGTCCAATAAAGACGACAGATGCCCCTATCTGTCCACTAAAGACGACATGTGCCCCCTATCTGTCCACTAAAGACGACAGGTGCCCCCTGTCTGTCCACAAAGACGACCGATGCGTGCCTTGCTATGCTTACAGGGGATGGAGAACCTGGCGATGCTGCTATGGGCTACGGGATTCTGGATATGGTCTTCATCAACAATGAAGTGATTCAGAGACCCAGGTACGAACGTCAGCGCCAATGCAGTCGGCTAGCAAACATCGGGCTGGAATCCGTACTTCGGTTCACATCTGTTTGTGGTCTTGGAAATTGTTGGCTCACTTTGCTGACTGAGGCGGAAGAGTGGGTCAATGTACCTGTACAAAAACCAGACACGGCATACATATGCATTGAGTTACAGACACACACACGCATACACACACACACACACACACACACACACAACACACACACACACACACACACCACACACACACACACACACACACACACGCACATACACGCACGCACGCACGCACGCACGCACGCACGTACACACACACACACACACACACACACACACACACACACACACACACACACACACACACTCACACTCACACTGTCACAACTACTGCTGTATTAGTTTTCTACGACTAGTACTGAATTTATGACTACCATCACATAGCCTGCTTCCACTACACAGCTACTAATACTATACTGCTACTCCTGCTGCTACTGCTACTATGCTAATACTACTGCTGCCACCACCACCACTACGTATACCGCCACTACTACCGTTACTACCATCAGTATCACTGCTACTGCTGCTGCTGCTGCTGCTATAAGTACTATATAACAGGAAGCTTAAACGATGCATGTAGCCACCACGTGGTCCAAGTTGCAGTTTGTGTCGTCACAGACCCTCCTGCCCTCGGGCAGCCTCGACGTACCAACAGTGCCCTGGTGGACTCAGTTACACCCGGTTCTGCAGCGAGGTTCTGCTGAAGCAGGCGACGGTGGACTGCCTGGCCGCTTCTGGAACGTCCCTTATTGACCACTACAACCGCTGTCTGCTTGCAGTCTGCGATTTGGACCCGTCGGCTTTAGATCCAACATTCGCTTACATCGAGCACAATAACTGCGGTAAGCATGGGCAGTCTGAGGCTGTTGTTGTCGTTTCGTACCCCATCTTCTGTGTCGTTTGAGATCATTGGTACTGACAACACGCCACAACTTTGTCAGACGTACACTAAACTCTGCCTCGCTCTCACCCTTGCCCCCTCCAGCTCACCCTTCTCACTCAACCCGCCTCTCTGTGTTTCAGCTCTTGATCCTGGCTCTGACTGCTCTACGGACCTACTTGTCAAATGTGACTCCAACTCCACGTGTGAAGACGGTGCCATCTGCAGTGAGTTAAGCTTCCTACTCACGGTCATTGTTGCAAAAGGGGCAGCAGCACAAGCAACTCCTCACATGCGTCGGCATCAGCTTAACTAATTACGTCACGCACCAATATCTGCGGCCCAAGACACGAGCTAGAATATGAAGATTTTGACTCGCGTCATCTCTGGGCGGTTTGAGCTGTTGCCGTTTTGTGTATAAACGTTGGTGCTGTGAGCCAGACCAGCAGTTGGTGCTCCCTCTCAGATCAAGCGCAGCAGTCACTGTATGTGCACGTTATTTACTGTTTCCTCACAGCGTTGGTACTGTGAGACAAATGCAGTCACAGTGTGTGCACGTTATTTACTGTTTCCTCACAGCGTTGGTACTGTGAGACAAATGCAGTCACAGTGTGTGCACGTTATTTACTGTTTCCTCACAGCGTTGGTACTGTGAGACAAATGCAGTCACAGTGTGTGCACGTTATTTACTCTGTTTCCTCATTGGTTGGTACTGTGAGACAAATGCAGTCACAGTGAGTGCACGTTATTTACTCTGTTTCCTCATTGGTTGGTACTGTGAGACAAATGCAGTCACAGTGAGTGCACGTTATTTACTCTGTTTCCTCATTGGTTGGTACTGTGAGACAAATGCAGTCACAGTGTGTGCACGTTATTTACTCTGTTTCCTCATTGGTTGGTACTGTGAGACAAATGCAGTCACAGTGTGTGCACGTTATTTACTCTGTTTCCTCATTGGTTGGTGCTGTTGAATGAAGCTGTCTCTGTATGTGCACGTTATTTGTTCCAAGTTGGTACTGTCAGATAAACCAGTCTCTGTATGTGCACGTTATTTGTTCCAAGTTGGTACTGTCAGATAAACCAGTCTCTGTATGTGCACGTCAATTTCTGTGTCCTCACAAAACGTTGGTGCTGTCCTGATAAACCAGTATCTGTATGTGCACGCTATTTGTTATGTCCTCTCACAACGTTGGTGCTGTCACATAAATCAGTCTCTGTATGTGCACGTTATTTGCTATGTCTTCACACAACGTTGGTGTTGTCAGATAAACCAGTATCTGTATGTGCACGTTATTTGCTATGTCTTCACACAACGTTGGTGCTGTCAGATAAACCAGTATCTGTATGTGCACGTTATTTGCTATGTCCTCACACAACGTTGGTGCTGTCAGATAAACCAGTCTCTGTATGTGCACGTTATTTGTTATGTCCTCTCACAACTTTGGTGCTGTCACATAAACCAGTCTCTGTATGTGCACGTTATTTGCTATGTCCTCACACAACGTTGGTGCTGTCACTGTATGTGTACGTTATTTGTTATGTCCTCTCACAACGTTGGTGCTGTCACTGTATGTGCACGTTATTTGCTATGTCCTCTCACAACGTTGGTGCTGTCACTGTATGTGCACGTTATTTGCTATGTCCTCTCACAACGTTGGTGCTGTCAGACGAAGCTGTATGTGCA
>JABMCL010003913.1:0-112365 GCA_018857735.1 Alviniconcha marisindica
CCACGCTTTAACTGATTTTGTTTCAGATTGATGGTTTGCGAGCATGAGTAAGTTTTTTCATTGTTGCTGTTTTGTAGAAATTTATAGCCATTATACATATTGACAGAAGTCGCTCTGTCACCTCAGATTCTGGGACAGAAACGAAATGAACGACTCTATACCGCTTGTTGATGTCTGTTGATTTAGACAGCGTTCGGTGTTTGTTGATACAGAATTCAAAATCGTTTATTCATTCCATTACAGGATATTACAGTATCAACTCGCACATGAAAAGCACATAACGGCAATAAGAGAGCGCTTGATGCCTGTTGATTCAGACTGACACGTGATGAGGAAAACTTTACGGCCGCCTTCAGAAAAACTGGTCATTGTGTGTGTGTGTGTGTGTGTGTGTGTGTGTGTGTGTGAGTGTCACTGTGTGTGTGTGTGTGTGTGTGAGTGTCACCTCAGCCGGTGTCAGTGTGTGTCATTTGTGTGTGTGTGTGTGTGTGCGCGCGCGCAGTGTGACGGTGTGTCTCAGTGTTGCCATATCAATGTACAGTGGGGGCGAGCCCGTGTGTATGAGTGCTGTGAGTGTATGTGCACCATACTGAAACTCGGCCAAGCTTGGTTTACGACATTCCGGCTTCCTTTGGAGGAAGATGCCGGAAAGCGATGCTCGGCGGAGTCAGTGTGTGCGCAACAAGACGTTGTAGGCCCTATGTGTGTTAGGTAACGTCGAGTGCAGACTCGATAGTGACAAGGAGCTGACACGCAGAAGGGACTGACACAACAGTCAGTTGCTTCACAATGTGTAGGACTGGAAACAATATTTACACAGCTAGACTGACGGTTAGTCGTTGAGATGACGCCATGACTGGCTGACTAAGTTGTGATGTCACGCCGCCACATCTGCAGGCTGAACTTCGAGCCATTCTGTGGCAGTAAGTAAGTTGGTGTTTTACTTACTGTGGCAGCCGGTATGGCTCGAAGTTCAGCTCTCCAGATGTGGCGGCGTGATGTCACAACTTGACTTAGTCATGGCCGCGTCATCAGTCTCAACTGACAACTAACCCGCTTCAATTCCAGCTGTGTAAATATTGTTTCCAGTCCTACACATTGTGAAGCAACTGTCTGTTGTGTCAGTGTGGCAAACCGCCGCACGAGAAAGAAGACATTCATCCTGAGCGCATCGCATCTCTACTCAGTGATAATTATTGGAAGAACTTCGCATACAATGACTAGCATCAAATTAGTGACTGGATAAGATGAGTTTTAACTAATCTGGCGCTCCGGTTTGTTCGTACTCATCTGTGCATACCCGGAACGCGCGTACTGTGGAGAAAGCTCGATACAAATATCTTCCCAATCTCCGGAGAACACCGACCGTCCATTTGAAGCTAATGGAACCCTGATCTACAACACCTCCCGATAACAGCAGCCTGCTTCTGGCCGTGTCTCCGCTCATAACTGGAACTGATGTGTCTGCCTTAACTTGTGACTTTGAAAATTGCCTCAAGGAAGTGCCGTTCTACCGGCGGTAGTGTGTGGCGAGTCACAAACACCGATTAATGGGAGTATCTGTTGTGATAGTCAGTGGTTGTTCCGTTAATGAGTTTCCTGACAAAACAGCGTAGTCGCAAACACTATTCTTCGACAAACTAAATGTTCCGCGTAGTCTGGATCCAGATTTTACGGTGAAGCAACTACGGGTCATGCTGGAGCTTCTGTAGCACACTGCGGATGTCCGCTGCGCTGGTACTCGTAAATCACTGCAAACACTCCTGCTTCTCCGCCGAACATCAGCCCGATTGCGAATGAGGACTCTGTGTACAATGCAAACCAATTAGTAAAATTACATGCAATCTGTCTGTTCATAAATCAGTGCCCGCCCCCTGCTCCCCTCAAATAAAACTGCACGTTCTGGCCGTTTATTTACCAGGAACTGACAATTTCACGCCGACAATGCACTAATTGTTCATGGTGCGAGTGTCCATTATACTGTGTGCGTGCGTGTGTGCACGTTAGTCTGCCATGCAGTCGAAATATACATAATGTTGATCGGCAGTCAGTCTGTAAAAAAGCTACTCTGTCCCATATTCGTGTTCTGATTGAGTCCAATAGCTCATGTTCCTTCTCACAATTCCTAGGTAAAATTGTTTCTGCTCTTTCTTGTAGAACAACGTGCAAAACCGACCTCCAGTGTGACAAAAATGTCTGTGTGGAGTAAGAATGTGTATCTATACATATGACTCCAGCATAGCGCAGCCATCGACTTGTTGCCGTATATTCGCCGATGATATACAAGAGGAATGATTAAGTCCCTACAGAGGAAAAGGAGTAATTCGTTTTCTTTAAGCAGATGTCACAGAAGCACACACACACTTAAATCGACAAAAAACTTCAATAATAGATTTCACCCTTTTATTAAAAATATAAATATGTAGACAGATTGTTGAACTGCCGACAATGGCGAGATCCTTTGTGGACTTCTTCCTCTGTTGACTGACTGACTGACTGACAGACCAGATTCCGGCACACCTGCAGACAGAGCACTCCACACAAACATAACAATACCCAGCAAACACTTTGTTCCTTTTGGCTCAACAGCGAGTGAACAAAGCGATAATAATAATGCTGCCTTTTCTGACTGAAAAACACACAAACACACGTGATTTCAGAGACAACTAACACATGATTTCAGAGACCAGCAACTGATTTTTGAAGATTCAGGGATTTTAAGGAAGCGAGAAAAGAAGAAAGGAAGGAAAGAAAGGGACAAGAAGAGCACACCATAGCATTCAGTACACACCATGGCATTAAAAAGAAGAAGTTTTGTCATTCAAAATGAAATTATCTCTGACACTTGCATCACAGTCATTCTTAACAATATTTAAAATAATGTGACAAACTATGCTGTTAAAAAATAAAATTAAAAAAAGGGGTGTCGGGGGAAACAAACAAACTTTCAGTGGTTATAGCTATCTGCTCTCAACTGTTCAACTGTGGACTGATTTAACGCATGTTGAGACCTATGCTGATAAAGGTACACATGATTCAAGATAACAAAATGACAACTCTTTCATTTCAAAATATAATTCTGTACATTAACTTGTGGTTTTTTGCTTTTGATCTTAGGGAGAGAAAAAAACAAGTATCTGAAAGATAATAAATGTGAGAGAGAATGAGGGTGAGCGAGTGAACGAGAGAGAGAGAGAGAGAGAGAGAGAGAGATCACAGAAACGCTTTTTATTTACACAGGTTCATCACACAAATTCCAACAGCATACCTACACTACCCCACAATTACCAGACATCTCGCACTTTGTTCACCTGACTATGCAACAGATCACAAGACGGTGGTGAACACTTCAGTGGTGAAAAAATATATACACAACACAAAAACACTTTATTATGAGAAACACGTACATGCACATCCACCCACACATGCTTGCCTGCTTTCACACGCACACACAAAGCATGCAAACATGACTTTTGGTATTAAAAAGTCGGACAACATTAATGGCAGTACTGTAATCAATCACCCATAACACACATCAAAGTAATACAAGTACACAGCTTCAACAACTTCTAAAGAAAACAGAAACTGTAACCATACCTTTGTCTGATGGCTCTGATCGCTTCATGTCCATCGTTCAAAATGACTGCTAGTAAACCAATACTAAATAATAATAATAGTAAAAATATAATTAATAATAAAATCATTCTAAACCAATACTGACCGTGAGAGAGAGAGAGAGAGAGAGAGAGAGAGAGAGAGAGGAGAGAGAGAGAGAGAGAGAGAGAGAGAGAGAGAGAGAAACAACTATAACAAAACAAAAACTTAATAACACACAGTCAACCACACCAATTCGTTCTTCATCTTCCCACACACAAAGAGTAAGATGTAAGTGTGAGCAATTTGCCACGTATGTTCATGAAACTTTCACAGCCAACAACCCCAAACCAAACACTAACACCAGATCAGCACGTCACCATGTTTGCCAATTAATTTAAACAACGCAACAAAGCTACAATAACATTATCTTACCATCTTTGGTGTGTTCAAATGTTAAAGTTCAGATTTTGAGAAAAATCCAAATTATGGTCACAAATACAGTAGTTTATATTGTGAGAAAAATCAAAGTAACTGTCAACAACAATCATTTTAATCAAGTTAGTTACTGTGTTCAAAAAGTTGGGGATAAATGCTTCAGTGGCAGTGGAACAGGTACACTTGTTTGAAAAAAACCTAAACAAAAATAAATAAATAAACCACACCCCAAAACAATCATAAGATTTTTTTTAAAATGCCAACTGCTCTTGAAGCTGCACAGAAATCCTGACATTTTCTGAACTTTCTTTCTCTTTGCTCTGTTGTCCTCTGTTGTTGTTTTTTACACTTTGTTCTTCCTTGCAGCCCCCTACACCTTTTTGTCCCTCTTTTTTCTTTATTGCAGCAAAAGAAGAGATGAGCATGTCACTGAAATAATTTGGCTTGTGAAACAGAATTGCATTCACTTGATAGTTTCACACATAAAAGAGCACAAATCAAAGACATCATTATGTTACATAAAAATCAATAAATGATACTGTCAGTCTCGTGTTCAACAAATCTAAAACATCCGACATTCAAACGATCAAAACTGGTGAAAAAAAGAAAAAAAGGACAAATCATGAGCACACCAATATACAAGCCCGCCAAACAGCGTGAGTATTCACTGAAAGTAAACAGAGATGGGTAAGAGCTGGGTGTAATAGCTGCAGTAAGGAATAAGAAACATAACATTTGCTTTCACACTTAAAAACAATATAAATTCAGCTCTGATTCTGTGTTGTGTGTGTGTGTGTGTGTGTGTGTGTGTGTGTGTGTGTGTGTGTGTGTGTGTGTGTGAGAGAGAGAGAGAGAGAGAGAGAGAGAGAGAGAGAGAGAGAGAGGGGAACATGGGCATGTACAACGGAACATGAAATGCCCTCCCTAGGAAGCGGAAAACATCACTCAATAAAGCTGCAGAACTTGTATTTTGATGTACCCATGGTGGAACCAATTTCCAAAAAAGAAGAACAAGAAAAAAAGGTTGCAGTGCAAATGACTGAAAATGGACAAACAGTTGATTGCACTGCCAGGCAAAATTTCACAGAGATAAACAGTATACATTTATTGATTTGATGTACGTACTCATGACAATTCCAACAAAACAGCTGTTTGGGAACTGAAAGAAACCAGATGCTCTTTATTTCATCACATCATAGCTACAAGCACAGTTTATACATTCAAAACAAACTGCATGACAATATCAATTAGCTTCCACTGCAAAAAATGGAGACAAAAAGAAAAGGGAAATTCAACTCAAACATACTAAAAATAATGACCACATGCCAAACATGTGAAATTTTAGAGAACAGAAAATTTACTTAGAATGAAAAAGAATTGTAAAAAATGACCCCGAAACACAAAGAAATTACACACACGCACTGCCCCCCCCCCCACCCCACCCCTCCAAAAGAAACCCAACCCATCTGCACAACTTTGGCTGTACCATTTAAATGACGCCTCAAAATAAAATACAACATCAAAAATAAAAATAAAACACAAAAAACACACCACACACACCTTTATGCAAAAGTGACAAAAGATCATGAGAAACCATTTCCTGCTTTTTATAGAACATTGATTCTTATTAAGTATGTTTTCCTCTCCTGTTGACTTATTCACACTACAGACACTGTTTTCTATCATAACCAGGAACATTACATGAAATGTACAGAAGAGTCACGCACAGACCAACATAGTTCCTCGGTCAAGCTGAGGCCCTGGAAAAAAACTAAGCAGTTTCAATATTGCATTAAAAATTCCCATTATGCGTACATACCAAGACTTGTCATTCCTGTCAGGCCTAACATGTTACTGTATACTACTGTCAAAACAGGCTGCACATGAAACCAGACATTTTGCACACAAAAGCTGAGTAAGTGCTGACATCGTACATCACATGACAGTTGAACACACTGAAGAAAGCCTCTTTCATTACTTTCAGCAAAGGAATACTATTACGCCAGGAGAATAAGAATATGAGGATACTGACATGAAGTTTGCTTGCACAATGCTTTTGATTGGATTCAGACAGTTTGTTCAATTTCAGTGTGGTCCAAATCATATGTGTGTTTAAAAAAAGATTTTTATAACCAGCAATGTAGTGTTCTAGGTCAGCATAATAAATGCACCCTGGCCAGTTCAAATACATACTGGACTAGTGTCTGAATGAACACTGGTCGGGTCAACAAACATGATGTGAACTGTAATGAAACTGGGAAAGAAGAAATACCTTGCAGGGCCTTGTACTGGAACCTGCTACCTGAATAAGGAATGCCTGCTAACATTAATTTTCTCACATTTCTTCTGTCAAAGGAACTGGCCTTCTCAGTTCCAGAGAGAGAAAAAACTTTTTTTTAAACTCATTTGTATCAATGTTCACTATTTTAGTCATTATTTTCTGCAGCTTTAGTTCTTACTTTAGCTGGATAGTCCCCCCCCCCCCCATTCTATTACATTTCAGTGATAAAATATAACTTGGGGTAAACCCAATACATCCACCCTTTTCTAGAATGCTGCAACACACCCTTTAAGTTTGCTCCATGGAGATAAACACTTACAGAATAAAATACAAAAAAACTAGCGACAAAAATGAAAACTACACGCACTTCTTCTGTGATCTATATGCAGAACGGAGCGCCTCTGGTGCTCTACGATTTATCCACCGTGATATCAAACACACTTTAGTGACACTGCAATGTGGGAAAGAATGCCAAACACACGAAAGAGTACATGAAAAAATTGACTTCAATACTTTCAGCTGCAAAATATTTACTGGGGATCACGTTCTTTTCATCTGTTCAAAAGACTCAGAGAGTTATTTTCAATTCAAATCTGAGCAGGCTAGTTCCTTTAACAATGATACCAAGACTTGGAAGAGTGAATACTATGTAGCTGGATTTTAACGTCCTGTCAACCACAAAGGGTCACCTCAGGACAATCAAACTGTCAGAAGCAAATGCTCACTTCAAAACCTCTCGTATATAAATATAAACCATTTTCTCCAGTCAGTCCACAAAACCAATCCTTACATAAACATAAAACAAATATTACCCCTGTTAAAAGAGCACATAACTTCATAAGGCTAGGATGACAAACAAAACAACCTACAAAAGGCAAAGTCCAATCTGTCACTGCGGGTCTTGTTACCACTGCTGGGTATACCACTAGTTCAGTAAAACCTCTGATGAAAGGCCAGCCTTTTAAGCCCATCTGATAAAATGGTCAGTTCTATGCGTACATTTCCTCTTGCTTGTAAATATGTCAATCAACCCCTCACCTTGCTTGTAAATTTGTCAATCAACCCCTCATCTTGCTTGTAAATCTGTCAATTAACCCCTCATCTTGCTTGTAAATCTGTCAATCAACTCCTCACCTTGCTTGTAAATCTGTCAATCAACTCCTCACCTTGCTTGTAAATTTGTCAATCCACTCCTCATCTTGCTTGTAAATTTGTCAATCAACCCCTCATCATGCTTGTAAATTTGTCATTTAACCCCTCATCATGCTTGTAAATCTGTCAATCAACTCCTCACCTTGCTTGTAAATCTGTCAATCAACTCCTCACCTTGCTTGTAAATCTGTCAATCAACTCCTCACCTTGCTTGTAAATCTGTCAATCAACTCCTCACCTTGCTTGTAAATCTGTCAATCAACTCCTCACCTTGCTTGTAAATCTGTCAAACCCCTCACCTAAGACCATCCCTTTTTTCAGACTTGTTCAGGATTGTCAGGGCACTTGTACATCAGAGGTTTCACTGCATCACCCTGTATGCAAGTAGGCTCAGAAACTTACTTATTTAAGATAAAAGAGGGAGGAAGGTTGATAAAAAGATATAAGGTGGGTGGGGGTGGGGGATTAATTCTTTTTTTCTGTATGCATGCACACTCGAAAACCTTTTCAAAAAAGATAAAAGAGGGGAGAGTTATATTTTACTTCTGTATGCTAATAGGCCCAGAAACTTTAAAAAAGATAAAAGAGGGGGAGGGTTATCTTTTACTTCTGTATGCTAGTAAGCTCAGTCAGACGCTTTAAAAAAACAGTTTTATTAACACAGAGGAAACGTCTCCATATTTGGTCTTTAGAGCTGTAGCAACTGTAGCTTCTGCAAGACATGTCCACCAAAACCAAAACAATGAAAGGGGAAAAAGAAAAGTGTCAGAGCGTACCACCGAACCACACCCCAAATCAACAAACAAGGGAGTTGATTAGCACAAAAGAGGTCACACAAACAGAACAACACAGACCCCAGTTGCCTACAGTAATTCTAACCTGGCATGTGACTAAATACAAGGTATGTAAAGTCCACCAGAGGTACCTAACCTGTACCTACCTCTGCAGGCATGATTTTTTTGAATTCTCCTCTGACATGAATTTGATTAATATCTACTGAGAAGGCCATAATATGTACAGTCTGTTTTGTAACTTCATCTTAACCTAGAAATCCATACGAATGATAAGAACAGAAATGAAATTCCTGCTTGTATCCTATTTCTGTCATTTTCTGTTTACAATATCCAGTTTCGGCCGTAACGATGAATATTTTTGTTTTCTGCGTAAAAACACTGCTGATAGTACTGCTTAAACTTTCTCATCTTTCAAAGCAACAAACTCAATGTGGACCATCTGCATCAGTGTGCACAAAAAGTTAGAGCACATTAAAATACAAGCCCAATGCAAAGTCTCGGGTACTTAGTAAACCCTGAAGGTCATATCAAGGGAGAAACAAATCATCAGGTCACAAGTGAAGTCAGAGCCACACCTAGTGACGCATGTCATTTTAGTTGCAAAAAAGGCGGGGGGAAAACACAAAACAACTTGTACAAAATGGCAAGGTATAAAGTAGAAAGGCAGAATTTCTGAAGAAACTTTGGACAGCTCTGGATTCTCAGCAGAGGGACCTTAATTTATGCACCTGAGAGAGCGGAAAGCAAGTGTGCTTCTGTGCTTTCATACACCAACACTCCCCACCACCCAAATAACATTCTTTATGTCTGAGATAATAAAACGCAATCCCTGTGTTACAAGCACAATAATCAAGACATGAAATCACTGGCTCTCTGCTCCCCGAGACCCGCAAATGGAGATTGAATGATGCAAGGAAGTTTCTTTCTTTTTCCTAATTAATGCTTCTTGGGTTCACCAGTCAGTGATTAAAATAAAAATCATTAAAAACAATTTTAAATGATAAAGAAGTGATGATCATCTCTTTGATTTTTCCAAAGCAAATAACATTATGATAGATCATGATATATAGCAATAATATATTTAGACTGATGGATCTGGTCACACTGAGACTGATGAACGAGGTTATTGCCATCTTTTCAGACCAGTTTAAACTGCTGCCAGTGGGTGCTGCTCAGTGTACAAATTACTGTGTGCCCAGCAAACAGTAACAATCAACATCTCCAGCACATAAGTACATTAACCTCAGATGACTATATCATTTAGTTCAACGGCTTTCAAAAGTTCAAACATTACTGGTAGATTTGATTTTACAATTTTATAACTTACCCTAATGCCAAGATTTTCTTGCAGGTGACTGAATTCCCAACTTCACATCCTCTTTTAACTGATGCTATCAGTTCAGTTTGGTTCATGATGGTATCTATGCATAGAAGCCCAGATATACTCCACCCCTTCCCCAACGCTGCCTTTGAAACAGTTCCGGTGTTCATCTAACTGACAATGGCCCTCTCAGGTCCTTCGAGGAAGACAATTGAGAACTTCCTCTTTTATATGATGCTATCAGCTGTAGGAACAAGAACAGCCAATGGACATGCAACTCACATTCAAAGGACATTAAAAACCGACAAACACACACAAAGAACAAGCACTCAGACCACTGGCCTTCAAAATGGGAAAATACAAGTTACTCTCACTCTTAAGCAACCTCACTAGAAAGAAATGCTTGACTTTTTTCAACACACAAAAAGAAAGAAAAGGAAAAAAACAAAAAAACTGAAACTGGTAAATACTGAAGCAAATTATAACCCTCAAAAGTCACCTCTTTAATGATTTGATTATTCCATGTATTTTTAACAATCCCCCCCCCCCCCCCCCCCCCGGCTTTGTGTCTACATCAAACTAAATTGTCATGCATAATAATACTAACAGGTACTTAAGGTGCTTGGAAAGTTGTGAATTAAGTTATAACACTTACAGCATCCAAGAAAATAGCGAAGTTTCAGCTATCAAGACCTGAGTGACTGGCTGGTTTAACACTGAGTGCTACCACAGACTCACACTTTCCCCACAAATACAGTTATACGAAGTTATTTTTCTTCTTTTTCCATGACCCCCTCCCATACCTTCCACCAACAAACAAACAAACATTAAAAAAGAGAGCCTGAAACAACCACAAAAACAACAGCATGAGCTATTCATTAGCCATCCACGTATGCTCAAAAACATATTCAAACGCAAAAAAAGTGTATGCAAAAAACATTTCAAGTCCACCTAGATGGAACATATTATAATCACAATGCCCCCAAATTTCTCTTGCCACTCACTCAGCTAATGTACATACTTTTTTCAAGAACCGTCCTTCACAAATCCAACAGGCAAACAACGCAAAAGGAAGTTGCAATAGAACCAATGAATATCATCAGTTTACCGTGCAAAAACTGAGTCTCCTTTTGCACATTCTCTGTGGCTTTTTGCCTAACAAATCAAAAGGAAGTATACATACTGTATGAGCTGCTGCCCTTTGTGCTTTGTAGTAGTAAGCTTATGCAGTAACAATGTGCCCATAGTAAGTCACTGCTATTCTGTCACTAGTTGCAAGGTACTAATACTATAATGATATGGATGCTTCTTTCGTGGCCACCAGTCAAATATCATTCACGGACACAACAGCGACACAAATACAGTGAAAGAAACATGACTACACTCAATGTCTTCTGGACTTATCTGACACTAAACTGTCTCTGAAGAGGTACTGGTGGGAAGGTGAGAGCCAAAACCCAACAAGTTTGCTCAGAGAGGGAGCCTGTTTTTAATGCCATGCTTCAACCACCCAAACGATTCTGCATTACCATGTGCAGCAAAAACAAAACAACCCCACAAATAACCTAAATGCTGGCTGGACATAGTTAACACAATGCTGTCTCTCAAGAGGCGGGGACCAGAACCCTAGATGTCTGGTGAGAGAAGGAGCCTGTGGTGCAACCGCCAGAATAATTCTGCATTACAATAAGCAACGAAATACACTGAAAGTCCGGGCAAACATGAATCGTAATGCTTGCTGACATGTGTAACAACTAACATTGTGCACTGTTTCTAAAGTGACACTGGTGGGGGACCAAAATCTGAGGAGTCTGATGAGAAAGAAAGCCTACATCCAACACTATGCTGCAACCATTGGAATGATTCTGAATTATGATGAGCAGTGATATTTCCCACTTTTTGATGATTTGCTATAATGGGAGGCAAGGCAACAAGTGTCCATAAACCACCACACCAACTTCATCAGATCCCATGCTTCTTTTAAAGATACCCATGAGAACACTGAACATATTCCCCCCCCCCTCTTATTTTTAGTTGTGAAACACTAACAAAAAACATGTTCACACAAAGTTGGTCAACAGGGTAGGGTGTTAGGTTTGATCTTTTCTCTTGCCTTCACCACAGGAATTAACTTTTTTCATCATCAGCCGGTGCCACAGCACCTAAAACACTGTCCCTATCTCTGCAGGCAAATACTGAACAGCTGTAACTTTAACAAACTGTACCATTTCCAGGTTGCCTACAGCAGCAAGTTCGTGTAAAAGGCATATGCCATAAATCCAGTATCAAAAACTATTCAGTTCAGGGATGAGGACAGAAAAGGGGCCACTGTATCTCACTGTGTAAACTAAATAATATCAGAATGTTTTATTATATTCCACCTTACCACAGCCAGTTTTATTACGATATGATCTGGCTAAGCTCCTTTGACAGGCAACTTTAAATCAAAGCCTCAATTTCTGTTCTTTTCCCCAAGCTCTTCCCTCACCTTTCCAAATGGGTGAACCTCCTAACTGAAGGCCACGTTTATTTGCAACTACTGATCAATACACAAGTTACTATGCATATTTTCTTTGCAACCACCGTTTTTTCCACTTTGCAATCACCTACTGCAAACACCCTAACCTGCAGAAGAAACTGTGTACATCCAGCATGTGAGTCTAGCTAGACAAAAGGTCCAAGCTGAAAGCAGCAACATAGCCGGTCAGGGTAGCGGGTGAGAAATGGATGTATCAAGATGCCAAGACAAACCATCAGCTTTGAATTTGTTATGTTTCATGAAATGGCTGTCAGTGTCACTGGTGTCAATGTCTCCCATAAATTTTCTGAACCAATCTGTGGTCATAATCAGACGTGATGGTGTCCATCATAAATCTTCAAAATTTGTATCCTGCGACAGCATGGTCACGTTTTTATGGATTACATTTTTGTTATGGGGTTGGGGTGGCAGGATTGAGAGGGTGGGCAGTAGTGGGAAGCCTAGAACCTAAAACAATTACAGTAACATGAATGCTCAAGAAGCAGACTCAGTAACTGTCAATATTGACAATGGTTTTGATCTGACAGAAGGAACGGCATTTGTTTATGCATGTATGCTGATAACTTTACATTCTTTTTTGTGTGCTTTTTACTAGTATTTTACACAAACATGCAAATGCTTTAGGCAAGCAGGACCCATGAATTTGTTCTGTTATTCTCCCATTTTTGACAAATACTGTCTGTACAAATTTATACAACACAGTATGAACCTAACCTATGCCCCCCACCCCCCTTTCCTTTTTATCATGTGTTGTAATTATAAGAAAAACAAACAAACAAAAACTGGTTTCCTCCAGATCCCTGTAGTACACTGGAAATAATTTGCTTGATAATTTGTTTTTTTTAACATCCCTCACTATAATATATGAACAGATGTATACATTATATGCAGGAAGTATTGTATTTAACTTGAACATGTAATAATTATGTACTTCAATGACCACGCAACTGTCAACAACAATAACAATAGTCATAAAAGAACATGTAAATGTTACGGTTGACAGTTTCTCTCATGCATCGGGACAGAAAAGGAAGAAGAGGGAAACAAGTTCAAAACGCTGGAGCGATGCTGACGCTGTGACACTGCTGCAGAGATGGAAAGTGTCTTCAACCATGGCCATGCTCTGCATCTATCCATACAGCTCACGGTCCTGTCGAACCTCCTCTTGGCGCCGCAGAATGGCAGCGTTCTTTTGCTGGATACGACGAATGCGCAGGTCAAGCTCATTGTGGTTTGACGGCCTCTCATCTGCAATGCATAACTTCACAATTATAGTCTGAGAAATATAATTTCACATACATGTATATTTTTAAACTGAGGAAGTATTACTCACTAAAGTGACCAATGCACTGTTTACAGACCTTTTTACCGGTGGAAGTGTACATTTTCTGAAACCGAATTCACATACGACTTAGTGCCAAAAGGTGCACAAATGGGGGGTCCGATTTTTGACTGTCAATAAAATCTGTTTCAAACACTTTGTCTTGTTGTTGCTTTGTGTGTGCGTTCATAATTGGTCAGTATCACAGTGGAAACAATATGAGCTCCAAATCTGGAGCAGCTGGAGAATATTATTTTTTGAAAGTGAAAAGCGCCACAAAATTCAACCCCTGAAAACGGACACGCTCACGATGAGTGATTTCGATGCTTTCATTCACGTACATGATGAATCAAAACATTACCTCAGTCACTGATTTGCACAGAGGACATACCGCTATACACAGTGCATATAAAATCGATTATCACTAAGTTTTGTTTTTGGAGTTAGAGGCTCCAAAATATCCCTCGGTCGAACGTTATGTGTGTTGAAATGTTTCACAACCAGCATCCGCAGACAATCTAGTGAAGAACGGACTTTCTCTTTCGTCAAAACTTTACTCCAGTCACTGTGGTACGTCACTGCATCAGGCGCCAATGTTTTATTTTACTGCCAAATGTCTGGGTAGTTTTTAAAATATATTTTGCCATTCTTCCTAAAATTGCAAAAGGAAAAAAATAAAGTTTTTGCGCTTTTGCACTACTTCCAGTCAGCCATGTTATACATCTGGGTCATTTGCTTTTAGCACATGGCCACATGGAAGAGACGTTCTGATATGTGAAAGGTGTGTGGTAATATTTTTGAAGACCGTAACATTCAACTTTATTTAAACATTCATCAGAGATTTATTCAAATCTTCCAGTTATACGATGATATTTATATTGGTATACGCCAAATCTTTTAAAAGTATCGGAATGTTAGCACACAGAGTGAGTTTTTGTTGCTGTCGATCTAAACTTTGTTCAGATGCTTTCAAAAATTTGTTTTCACCGAGTTTCTTACAACATGAGTGCGTGTTGAAATCGTAATGTGCGACAGCAGATTGGTTATAAATTTTCTGATCGTACTCTTTACATTTTTTGCTTGTGCTTAACGCATTCATTTTGTTTACAAACTACGTCTTCAAACAAATCATCATATATGGTAGACAATTCGAATTTACGCGGGTTAAAGTCGTCAAGTTAGATGTTGAACATTACGATTACAACACGAGCTGTGGAAATAATAACGTTCAACATAATTATAGTGACCATGCCTGTCTGCCTTCCAGAGTTCTAAAAATGTAAGGTGCCGATCTTAATAGCATTATTCTTTGGCTGTGATTTTTTTAAGTAATATTTATTATGATTTTTTCTATTTATTATTATTAATTCTTTCACTTTTACGATTAATTCTTTCACTTTTACGATTTTTTCTATTTATTATTATTAATTCTTTCACTGTTCAACTATTTTTGTCCTAGGCACCAGAGTCAACATGACCAAGAAACGCATGGATGACAGGTTGCGTGTGTGTTTTCCTGTGACACCCAAAAGCAGCAAAAGTTGCACTCACTCTTACTTGCTCCATTTTCTCTTACAAAACACTTGTTTGTTAAATAATAAGTATTATTTATTTTGTTAGGAAAAACAAAGTACCATGTCGTTTATTTAACATTATGCTATCCACTACAATAAAATTAATGCAGCAAAAACTGTTCACATGGAAATAGTTATGTGTCTTTATACTCTACAGTAATAAAAAGTTACTGATTTATCATTTTCATCAAGAAACAAACAGCATTGTACATCTTGTTGAAATAGTAATGTACGACATATTTCTTACATCACTTGCTGTTTATGTCAAGAAAGCTTAAATTTGAGAAAAAAATCATCAAATCTTCCTTGTCACATATTGTTCTATTAAAGAATAACTGTTTATGTTTCAAAATGTGTTGCTTTTTATTCATTTAAAAATGTTCAAGATTGGCTGTATGTTGAACGTTATGTATTGCAACAAACTATGCGTAGCATGCTGTTCTGTGTGACACAGAACAACAACAGTTTACTTGGTAATACTCATGTGGATCACATCTTGTAAGATCAGTTGAGTTTTCACAGTTAACTGCATGATTAGCAGCACAGTGATGTGGGCTTCTTGTAATATGTAATGTTCAACATCTTGTCACAAATCACACTGAAAGTCAAATTTCCCAGGAACGAAGAGCAGCACTGCCTTCTCCCTTCACTGGTGGATGACTTCACATGTGTTCATTCAAAAAATGCATTACTCACTCACATCCTGTCAACTTTATTTTCTAGTACCTCTGTCCTCTTTTCTTGCGCACCTTTTGGCAGTAAGTCACATAGCTGGTGCAAGGACTAAAAAAAAAGCTTCCTCAAAACATTCTGCTTGGATACAGAAAAGGAAGCTAGATGAAAACAACAGGTAGAGGCAATCAAAGTAAAAGCCCTAAATTAACCTTGTCAACTGTGTTCTTTCTCCGATGATAGAACTTACTGTTTTAGACTTCTGATGCCCCAGACACATCAAAATGAAAAACTGCACTGCAAGCACAAGGATAAACTACATCAATATGAGGGCTACTTTAGGCGTTTACTGTTTAGCCTAAGTCTTAGTGCTGGTTTGTCATTTGGTACTCAGTGGCTGCTGCACACCCCAACCATGGTAGAAATGTAAGCCTGTTCTTAACTGGGCGAATGTTTGTTTGCCGAACATACTTTGGACAGTTTGACGAACTACAATTCATTTCTTAATTGAACTTTGTTTGCTGAACATGGTTTGGACACTTCGACGAACTTTACTTCATTCTCAGCTGGCTTGTAATGAGATGCAAGCTTCGGCCCAAACTTGCGGCAGATGCGCAGCAGATAGCATGATCGAAAATGTAGGCTAAAGTCAATATACTTTAATCATCCCTCACAGGGTAATCCAACTAACTACTATCTCATTCTGGGTCCCTGAGACAAGGCCGCACCTCCCACAAGTCAACAAATTAAAAAAAAATCCCTCCGAAGCCATTTTTATTTTTATTTCTTCCTCACTCACAGGAGAGCTCTGCTCTCAGCCAGTCAGAGGCAATGTTTGTCGAATAGCGCGAATGTTCCCAGAACATGTTGAGAGAAGCTTTTTGGACCCTGAATAGAGCTTCGTTGCAGTTCGATGAATACTCCCAACTAGGTTTGTGAAGCAAAAGTTCGCCCAATTAAGAACTAGGTTCGCCGAATACTCTCAACTAGGTTTGCGAACAAACATTCACCCAATTAAGAACGGGCTTAAGGCTTGTTAAACTTCTGAAAGGCAAGATAAAGTATGAACTACCTGGAAGACTCACCTGTTACCATCACTGGCCAACAGGGTTTTGGTAAGTGATCAAACGTGAAACTGAAAGCTGCATGAACCACTGGAAGAGTTACCATCTCCACTGGCTGAGACTGAGAGGGTTTTGGGCTCGCATGTCAGCGCATGAACCTCGTGGAAGAGTTACAATCAATAGCTGACACTGCTGACATGGTTTTGAATGTGATCAAAATGTTAAACTTTCAGTTGCAATGTGGAAGACTTACCCATCACTGACGGACAAAAGTGACAGGGGTTGGGTAAGTGATCAAGTGTTAGAAGTGTGCATGAACCATGTGGAAGACTTACCACCTCTGGCTGACAGGTTTTGGGCAAATGATCAACTGCAAAACATGGATTGTTTTTTTGAAAAAACAAAACAAAAAAAGAACTGTGTGGAAGACATACCATCACTGGCTGGCTGTTTTTTGGTGAGTGGCCGAATGTTGCTTCTGCTGCTGCTGGACTCTTTCTGTCGACTGCTGCCCTTCCCCAGACGCTGATGAACCGACATACGACCTCCACCTGAATGCGACCGCTTTGATGAAGATGGGTCATCGGATATCACAACACTGATTGTCGCTGTTTCTGGCCCATCACTACCCAATGACTTTAAGTTATCCAAACGTTTTGATTTTCTAACAGCGCCTCTGTCACCCCTTGGATCTACACTGATGGCATTGGCTGTCCTTTTCCTGTTGGGTTGGGCAGCACGTGCCGAATCCCATTTGTCTCTGGGATGACTGGAAAAGGGACGGGTACCTGCAGAAGACCTTGGCACCACCACGCTGATCAGTTTGCGATCACTGTCCTGATCACTGTCCTCATCCTCGGACGAGGAGTAGTGAACTTCTGGTCTGCTGTCTCTGGGAGGGTCATAACCCCGCCGATGGTACCCCCCATTCCTGCTGCTTCCCCTGTAAGAATTACCACGGTAACTCCCCGACCCAGGGAGCGACTGGTCAACTTTCAGGGTTTTCCGATGAGCAGCAGTTTTGTTGGCTTCACGCATCCACGATCGGCTTCCTTCTTCCTCATTGTTATCATCCTCCTCACTTTCCGACTTGTTTTCTGCCTCGGAGTCAGCATGAGGCTTCTCAAGGCTTACCCTCCTGCGGCAGTGTTTGCGGTGAGAATCAGAGGGAGTTAGTCTGGCTTCGGAAGTCCTTGCCTGCACTGTCCGCATGCTAGACCTGCCTGCTGCAGCGTTTGTCAATGGCATGCTGCTACTCTGTGTTTGAGCTGGCCTCACCTTCTTAGTAGTCCTTGGCACAATACCTTTCAGTGAGATCGTCCGCTTATTCCCTGTCACTTTCACCTCTTGGCTGCTTTCAAACTTGCGCCTGCGAGCCTCCAGTCTCGCCTGTTCTTCTGGTGTCAGCGGAGCCTGTGCTTTTCTGGGAGAGGGTGACCTGCCTCTTTGGCTTGCAGAAGCCTTGGGCTTCACAGGCAGGCGTCGTATAGACTCCTTCTCTCCTTCACTCTCAGAGTCACTAGCTGGATTGGAACTCTGTGCACCGGAATCATAATCCTTGTGCACAGGTGAGCTTCCTGCATTTTTCTCACCACTGGCACTGCCATCTGAGTCGCTGTCACTCTTGGAGGCAGCGTCTTTGCTGCTAGTGGCAGAGCTGGAGGAAGAGCCACTGCTGCTCGTGTCACTTTCATTGCCGCTCTCACTGCGGTTATCTGAACCACTCTCAGCGTCACTCTCACCACTCTTTTCACCCCGCCTCCATTGCTGACTAGCTGAGGACTCTTCTTTCACGGGCGTCTCATCTCCTTCTACACTCACCTGTCTGACCACCTCTGTTGGACTGTCGACAGACAAGTCTGGGTCTGACCTCATTTCACTGTCCTTGGACGGAGAGGAGGCAAGCAACTTCTCCTCCTCTTCCTCATCCAACTCTGGCTCAGATGCTGCTCTTGGCTCTTTCACTTCTCCCAGATTGTCAATCACTGGCTCATCAAATTCATCCCCTTCTAGCTCATCATGTTCCTTGTCGGAGTTGATCTGTGAAGTGTTGATGGCAGATATGGAAATTTCTGTGTCAGGAATGTCCTTAGAAGGCTGGTCCTCTGTAACGTCGTCATTGTTGTCATCGTTGCTGGAGGCGGCATTTATCTCCTCCTCCTCCTTCCCAGCTAGAGACTGGCGACGGGATGGCTGCTCATCCTCACTGTCGTCCTCAGACTCGTCGTCACTTTCACTGCCACTGGAGTCAAATCGACTGAACTTGTCTGAAGAAAAGGGTGGAAATGATCATATTAAATGTACAGATAAAGGAACACTGTCTCAGTGAAATGTATCTGAACAGACCTCCCCTTCAAAAAAACAACAACCCCCCAACCACACAATCATCAAATTTGCAGATGAAATGCTCAAATTAGTTACCTCTTAAATTAAAACCTTGTCAACCACAACCAGTTCCAGACGAATCACATTCAAATTCTTCTGCACCAGCGGAAATGTGTCACCAAACCACGAGTTTAGTCAGCTGGTATGGCCCTGCGGAAAGGTGCTAGGCTGGTACACAGAAGGACTTGGTCTGATTCTGCTTTGACTGTCCTTTCTTTTCAAAAGTTGTGATTTGTGGACACCATCTTGTGACTTTGCCCCTCACAATTAATGGAACATTAAAACGGCTCTATTTGCTATCCATCTTAATGAACAATCATTCTGGTGGTGACAATGACAGTGTAGCATTAGGCATAATTACATCTATTCTAAACACATAAAAGATTCAAAAGAACACTTATTTATTATGACCCAGACCTTGCTTATTTATATATAAAAATAAAAATATATAAAAACAATTATATATAAATAAGTATATAAAAATAAACAGTGGTATAAACATAATTAATCATGTTTCAGATTTTGATAGCTACATCTGTTCTCCCTCTGCCCCCAGCTCCTGGGATCTCAGTCCTGGCCAGTACCTCTTCAGAGACAACTTGACGTTAAAAAAGTTTAAACCAAAAAAATACAGCTATTTGTTGGGAGATATTATGCCGCAAAATATAGAACAAGGACCGTAGAGTCAGACTGCTACAGATGGAAATAGGCACTAAGACCAGAGTAAAAAAGGTGGGCAAGCTCGGTTGATTTATATTCCATGATAGAACATCTATAACTCGTAACATCTATACCACATAAAGGTGAACCTACAGGGATGCAGTGGTTTAAGCACCCCCCCTCCCCCCCCAAAAAAGGCAGCCAGTGCTGTGATTGGCCAAATGGCCTCCCAGTCCCATCCCTAGTTATACTTGGATGGCAGCAAAGAGGGGGCCAGTGCTGTGATTAGCCAAATGGCCTCCCAGTCCCACCCCTAGTCATAATTGGATGGCAGAAAAAAGGGGGCCAGTGCTGTGATTTGCCAAATGGCCTCCCACCCCTAGTTATACTTGGATGGCAGCAAAAAGGGGGCCAGTGCTGTGATTGGCCAAATGGCCTCCCACCCATAGTCATACTTGGATGGCAGCAAAAAGGGGGCCAGTGCTGTGATTGGCCAAATGGCCTCCCACCCCTAGTCATACCTGGATGGCAGCGAAAAGGGGACCAGTGCTGTGACTGGCCAAATGGCCTCCCAACCCTAGTCATACTCAGGTGGCAGCAAAAAGGGGGCCAGAAGGCAGAAATCCTGTGTGTTCCTAGGGCTGGAGGGGTGTGACAAATGAAGAACTGAAGCAAAACACACCTCCAGGCCATTGGCACTTTCAGAAATTTATGCAGGCTAGAATTTTGCATCACACATCTCCTGTACATGTATGATACTGTCTTCTTTATCGGGGCTGTGAGTTTGAGTTGATGAAAATCAGTCGGTAATGGGCATCACCTGAGAGCAGCAAAAATTAAGTTTCGGCATATGCCCTTTCGGTTTGTCTTAAACAACCCCAAAACCTGGGAAAACGAAGAGAAAGGCTGCAAAAAAGATTTGATTTTTTTTTTTAAATCAGCTCCTCTACCCACCAACCCACTCAGCCAAAACACTTCTCAAATCGATTAGATTGAACACACACACACCTGATGCTCAAATGCTACTCATAAAAAAACTAAACAAAAAACAAAAACAAAAAAGATGTGCCTCAGCCACACAAAATAACCTTTTTTCTTGCGATGCACTGGTGCCGATTCCTGGGCAGCAGCTGCAGGGTCAGACGATGGGCAATACTTGTCCTGTGGCCTCAGCAGCATTGGCTTAGACGAAGACTCCACTGGCGGGAGGCTGCCGTCCTGCCTGCCGTCAGCCTTCGCCCCACCCCTTCCAGCATTCATCGGTCCTCCACCCCTTCCCAGGAACGGCAGTCTTTGCCCTGGGAATCTTGGTCCTGGCAGCTGCTTGCCATCTTCTGGCAAAGTGTTGATGACAATCAAGTTCCCCCCGCCACCTCCGCCAAGAGGAGGACCTCCTGGAAACTGCAAAGGATTCTGGCCAAATGGCGGCTGCTGGTTGGGGTTGAAAGGCAGTCGCTGGTTCTGTGGGAAAGGGGGCCTTTGATTTCTGTTGAACTGCATTCGCTGACCAAACGGCAAGCGCTGATTTTGCCCATAGGGTCCTCTCGGGTTTGGTGCGAAGGAGCCGCGACCACGCATGAAAGGTCTTTGAAAGCTTCCTCGTGCACCCTGGCCCCGCCAGTTGTTCAGTGAATAACGTGTGGGGGAACCCTGGCCATACTGGAAGTACAAGATTAAAACTGTGTAACAGTTGGGTACACAAAGTTTGCCTAAAATAGCTCATTTCTTTTACATTGCCTGAGTAACACTCTGATAATTTTCAAATGATTCTGGTTTTGGCCTTATGTACAAATCATGGGCAATACATGAATAAACCACTTGCATCTACAATGAGCTACATCAAAAAACATACTTTTAAACATCAAAACCCTCTACAACATCAGTGCAGTGTATATATATGACTGATCAGTAAAAGATTTGAACAGCAGTCAACTTCTGCAGCTTATCATCAATGATTAAAGGGAACCTCTTTTTCATTTAACCCACTTGGCCCAAGACCATCCACTTCCCTTTCGCTACGAAATCCCTTGCGAAGGGAAGTAACTGTGTCAAATGATCCCGGTATACAACTTTAAAAATCAATAATAAACACCAAAACAAAAGTTTCAGCTCATTTTGTATTTTCCCCAGTTTGCGAATACAATGTTTTTGTATATCCAACAGGTTTTGATTTTTTTCACAAATAAACAAAAGCACACCAAAAAAAATCCCAAGTCAGAAATGTCCGCATCTGAATGTCAGGTTCTGGGGGACCTATGGGGTAACAAACTTTGCCAAATTTCCAGTTTGAATCTCCAAAGATGAAGCTCCATGAATCTGTTAGGGTGCCCATGGTAAGTGACTGAGCCAAATTTGCAGTTCAAATCTCAAAGGATGAAGCTCCGACGCCATTGCTAACAGTAGGGCTTTTGATTATTTTTGGCCATCTATTGCGCGTCCACCTCGCAACTTGGAAAATTCACAGCGTCTCTCAAACTTTGCTGAACTTCAAACAATGACATCGCCGGAAGTAGTAAACAATAGCGAAAATGAGGCTACAAGTCTCGCGAGAATCACGTTCCTATCTGCATAAGCCTAGATGCTAGTATGGAGTGTCTGCTAGCCAGCTGCTACCAGGCGGTCTGGGGTTTCGCAGTAAGGAAAAAGAGCGGGCGGTGACGGACAGTCTGGGGCCACGTGGGTTAAAAACAGTTGTGAAAAAAATACCAGGCTCATTTGTCCAACCTCAATCTGAGCCTTACCCTTACCTCTGGAGGCGTGGGCTGCTGCTGCTCCCAGGTTCGGTTCTGAAACTGCGCAACTGGCTGGTTGTCATGGAAAGGCACCTGGAAACCAGTACAGTTCAAAGTCCTAAGCAATAAACAATAAGTCATAATAATTAATATACACTCGACTTTAAAGATTCAGAAGCAGAAACTTATGGAGGAAAAAAAATAAAAAGATGCTGCTAACATCAGTTTTGCTTTTGAATCTTACAATGTGACAATGATAATGAGTCGATGGGATTTTGTATTACTTCTATGAGCAACCAGAAAAGTGTCAACCACTGCATTACAGAAGACTGAGAGGGCACCAAATTCATCCTAGACCAGCAGTACTTGTAGACATCAATGAAACAGTCTAGATTTTTAACGTCTTTATTTTTGTTGCTTTCTCTCTCTCTCTCATTTGTTTTGGGCACCAATTCTGACCCCATGTCAAAGAAATTATATTTAGTGTCCACTATATAGAACACCCAAAGAGTGGGGAAAAAAAAGAAAAAGACCACAGTGTCTAGCCTTAGTTATGTTTGGTTTGTAATTGTATCTTGGTATTTGATAAAAGTATATTTTATATTATAATATAGGCTTTCTATATTTGTGGGAGATAGGACTGTCACTGTCAAGGAAACATAATGATTCTGCCCTAACCAGCACATGTGAATATTTAGTTGTGACAAAATGTATGGCTTAAAATTCAAAAGTCAATAGTAATAGGAAAAACTACAGCCAAGTCAAAAAATCTTTGTGTTGATCATTTTGTCAGAAAGTGAGAAACACAAAACACATGTTAAAAAAAAAGTAAGATATGTAATGATTGTAAATAATGAAAACCACAATTTGAAGTGAGGAAACTTACATTATCAAAGGGGAAGTCATCAGCCCAAGCAGAATTTGAGCTGTGCAGAGAGTGACCAGAACTGGTCAACTGTGGTATTGGTTGAGCATCCTCAGTAACTGAGGGCTTCTGAAATCATACATCAATAATAATTAATGCACATGTACAGTATTAGTAAACTATTCAATGCCATAACTGCTGTTTGTATGCCATAACTTTGTAAGAGACTGCTGATTTTTGAACAATAGAGACAGACTCCTTTTTAGAACAGAGAAAGATGGCTGCTTTATTTATTTATTTTCTTATTCTTTGTCTGTGTCTCATCCCAGGATCACCCCAAGCAGCTACAAGATATAAGACTTGATTAATATTTTAATAACTTTAAATCTTATCTGTCAAATCTAGTCCTTTTAGTTTTACTCTTAAGCAGCTTCACTTAACATAGAACTAGAGATAGTGCTATCACTATCAGGTAATATACTGAGAGAGAGAGAGAGAGAGAGAGAGAGAGAGGAGAGAGAGAGAGAGAGAGAGAGAGAGAGAGAGAGAGGACATCACTCACCAGTCTGATCAGACAGAACACATTATACACAAAACAACAAACAACCAAAACAAAACACAACAACCAGACACACACAGATCACTTACTTTTTTCAAAGTTGCCAAAGCAGCTAGCCTCAGAGCTTCAAGATCTTCTTCCTGCAACATTACAAACAACTTACATGATGATTTGTGTGTGTGTGTGTGTGTGTGTAACTGGAGTAACGCAAATGGAATGAACAATATGAATTTTAACTTTTAAGGTACACTGTCATTGTGTCAAGTGCCCAAGCTTGTCTGTGTGTGTGTGTGTGTGCGTATGTGTGTGTGTGTGTGGTGTGTGTGTGTGTGTGTGTTTGCTTCATTTTTCTCATTTGACGATATAATTCGAAAGGAAAGCAAATGTGATCCAGCAAACTACTTTTTTTTTAAATTCCCATAAAAAAGCTAAGGACTAAGGAAGACAGTTCAGACCTGTACAGAAAGAGACAGGAAAAATACCCTTGTAACTGGAGTAACGCAAATGGAATGAACAATATGAATTTTAACTTTTAAGGTACATTGTCAAAGTGTCATTGTGTCAAGTGCCCAAGCTTGTCTGTTGCTACACTGTAACATCTTGGAATGTTTGGCATTATAACTATAATATAAGCAGTCCTTGTTCATTTTACCTGGAGGAAAAACAAAAAACAAAAAAACTCTGATCATCAAAGTATTCAAACACAGAAGCCACAATTGGCATTGGACAAACTGTAACATTTTACATCAGGTCCAGCATAAATGTCTTTAATTCAGTTTCTTCTCTAGGAGTACGACTACCCAATCTGGAACTCCTTAACAACATCAGTACAAGAATCTCTCACTCTGGCATCATTAGTGCAGCTCAACAAGTACACCCAGAAAAGATAGTTTCAACCATAAAAAAGTGTGACCTGAATCAAGTGGTGGTTCAGCTGCACACTGCATGGCAACGCATCAAACACCATGCCAACATATCATACTCATACAAGAGTCATAGTAAAAGATGCGAGGGAATTCCTACCAGAATACCACCACCCAGGTGCCTTTGTAATCTATTGACACTTGTGCAACTCTCTATTGTGAACACTGCAAAAACCATGAGAACTGTAAGTTGTTTAAAAAGGAAGAAAAAACACACACACCGATTTAGTTACTTAATTATTCCATAACAATCTTTCATTCTTTGGATACACGTTTTTACAAGTGTCTTGATTTTTTTAGTGAAGATCACTGATCAGTACTGCTGATTCCAACCAAAATTCGCCAAAGAAGTGAAGCTACTATAACTATTGCACTAAGATTTGGACTTCCCAGAACAACTCGTACAAACAGAATTGGCACGCAATGGCTAAAAAGCCAATATGAGCCGTAAAAACAAAAACTACAGTTGATGGTTATAATTAATAATGTTGACAAGACATGATCTGCCACCCCGTTGGCTGGTCTTTTGTTCAGTTCGACCTGGTGAGGTCAACAGTAACCTGGATTATACTTTTCGAAACAATTTTAACAGAACAACCAAGTATGTTTGGCATACGTTTCAGCAAGTTACTGCTTCACATACTGACATGGTCTACCAAATGCTGATCGAAAACTTGCAAAATGGAATCAGGTAAATCAGCAAGTGCCCGAAAACAGCATGCTAGTTGCTACACAATTTAGAACCAAAGACAAGTTAAAAACTGCAGTCACAGTTGTAATTAATAGTTCTTTAGAATAGCTGCTTTTATGCGTGCATCAAATGATCTATAAAACAAACCATCTCCGCTTATATGGACCAACAAAGACAAAATACATTCGGCTTCTTTCAAATTGACTTACTTCGTCCGACGCCATGTTTAACAAGGATCCCGCAGCAAAATTAAAATAAAAGAACGGTTCTTGGTAAAACAAAAAGAAAACTGAAGAATAATAACAAGTTTTTCAAAGGCTAAGTTCCGATACTATAGTTATTATCTAAAATTAATCTTTGCAATAAACATGCTCGGGTCGAATTTTCCTATGGTTTTGATTGGCTCATTGCAGAGAGCCAATTTCAAACTCCGGAAGAAGTTGCAGGTGCTTGAAGTTGCGTTGACTGCTTGTAAATTAGAACCTGTAAGTTCTTTTTGACTTATACAACCGCCAAAGGGCAATCTTCAAGTACTCTTAACAACAAAATTCGAATTCGTGTAGATCTATAGATAGGAATTCCATGTTTTTTCTGTATATTTTTTTTATTGGACTGCATAAATTTGTATTTTGCTTGAAAATTCACATAGAACCAGAACGGCACAAGTAAACTATGCTGTTTTCAAAGAACTTTTAAGAAGGCATCACATCAGTGGGTCATATTTCTGAGAACAACCCAACCACCCATGCAGAGAGCTATTAGAAAAATGTGTACGCGTTTCATGAATTTGCTTTCTGTTGTTTTTGTGTACTGGCAGATTCAAAACTTAATCAAGTTAATGTCAATAATGAACTACAATGGAAGGGAAACGTTTTCCTTCTTTTTTTGCGAGAAAGATTTTGTTCCCAAACAACAGACATGCATAACTGTTAAACTCGGTTAATTATTAACTAGCATTAAATTCCCAAACAACATTGATCATTTTGTCGGAGGGAAGGAGAGAGAGACTCAAGAGAGAGAGAGAGAGAGAGAGAGAGAGAGAGAGAGAGAGAGAGAGAGAGAGAGAGTTTTATCATAGTTTTAAAACATAGTAATTGGATTTTTATTTCATGCACTCATCAGAGCATAAGAAATTAACATTGGCCTTTGCCTTCAGCCATGCCATATTATGAATTCATAAAACTGGCATGAATGATGACAGTGATTAGAAAAAGATAAAGTCAGAACTTCAACTTGTGTCCTTTTTTTGTTGTTGTTTTGTTGATATTGAAATTTTTGGCCTTTTATGACCAAATGATAAAGTAATATAGTAGTTATAGTGAGTACTATGAATCCATTGGTAACAATGTGGCTGCAGATAAAAAAATCTGAAATGAACCCATATTTATGTATTATGATATTGTAATGAAGTAAGTTCTAAAAAGTTTGTGACCCCTGCTTTTTACAAGTGATGGGTGACAAAAACTATATGAGGAATTGTTTACACAAAATAGCACTGTTAATGATCGCAGCCGTGTGTGTGTGCTTTTTATTGGCACTGTGTGCATGTGAACTTGTGTGTGAGTGTGTGTGTGTATGTATGTGCGTGTGTGATTTTGTGTGCATTTTTGCCATGTTTTGTATGAGATTGAGAATGTAATTTTCATATATTTTGTAAAATGTACGCTTGTATACTATTGATTTCTATAATAATTATGGGTATTTGTGCATTGTATGTTTTTCTTCAAGTTCAAAGTTGTAAAGCGCTTTGAGATTCTGAAAGTGCTCTATACAGTATAAGTTCCCTATTATTATTACATAGTGTACGTGTGTGTTTTTTAACATAATTTTTTATTCAGGTTTTGTTTATGTGGAATACATTGCAGTGCAGCTTGGTAAAGTCTAAAGATAGCTTTTTTAATATTATATAATACTAGTACATTGTATTATATAATGATGTATTATAATATAACTATAAACTTTAACAAGTTTAAGCACTTTATTGTATATTATATTTATATATATATATATGTGGCAGTAACTTGAATAAGTGAATAACACATGTATCAACAACCTTGTTCTGTGCCTGTGATGTGTGAAGGAGCTTAGGTAGGTATCATTTTTATAATTTTAATTTTAATTCTGTCTTTTGACTTGTCAGGCTGGTTACATAATTGATAAAAAGCATCACACAACAGGGTTCACTTGCTTTGCATTTTCGCACAATATGCATCATAGTTCATACATTGCAGTTTGCATGTCACTTTGTCAGTCTGTTTATTCAACCAATGTTTGATATATATATATATATATATATATTATATATATATATATATATATATATATATAATATATATATATATGCATCATAGTTCATACATTGCAATTTGCATGTCACATTGTCAGTCTGTTTATTCAACCAATGTTTGATATATCTATATAGATTAGTATTATAATTTATATAACAACTTTCTGCAAAATTTGTCATAATTCATTTCCATATGATCATAATGCTCTACATATAAATTCTAATTCAACAGTCTTATATATATGTAAAGATATATTAAATTGTGTTTCAAAAATAAAATAAAATACAAATACATTAATTTAGTCATTTAGTGGTTTTGTTTAATTTATTCTTCTGGGATACATAATATCAAAGAAAGAAATTGGCATGAATGATGACATTAAAAAAAAGATAAAGTCAGAACTTCAAATTGTGTCCTTTTTGTTGTTGTTTTGTTGATATTGAATCATTTGGCCTTTTTATGGCCAAATAATAAAGTAACAACAAGGAAATAGTAGTTAGTTATAATAAGTGCTATGAATCCGCTGGTAACAACGTGGCTACAGATGAAAAAATCTGAAGTGAACCCATATTTATTGTAATGAAGTAAGTTCTAAAAAGTTTGTAACCCCTGCTTTTTACAAGTGATGGGTGACAAAAACTGTATGAGGAATTATTTACACAATATAGCACTGTTAATGATCCTGTTACATGATATTATAAAAATGATAATTACTAAATTAGAAGTTGTTTTTTGTAATAAAAAAGAAGAAGAGTATTACTGAGCATTCTTTAGGTATTCAAAACTTAAGGAGGGTAAGTAAGTAAGTTGGTGTTTTACGCCCAGTCAACCGGTGCGGTTGTATCAGGGCGATTCTTCAGGAGGGACTGTAAGTAACTTATCATGTGTGCACTGATCAAGCATTGCCTTGTTTTCTTGATGTGTTTAGTTGATCAGCAGTTACTAGCGAAACATGAGCTCTCAGTACCCAGAACTCAGAGGCTACTATCACCTGCGTGAAACCATTGGCTCTGGTGAGTATGCTGCAAAACTAAAATTATTCAAAGAATTTACATAAATTGAACATAGATAAATTAGATTACTGTTTCCATACTTATATTTCTGATTTAATTTTTAACAAAAACTGTCCTATCTGTTTTTGTTTTGATGATGCAGTGTGTTTTGTTAGTAATACTAATAGCAGGTTAAAGTTTTTATCACCAATAATTATATTTATAGTTTATACATGAACTTTTCTTGAAAATGTTCAGTGGTAAAAGATGTAAGACTGGTTTCAGTGGTTAGGCTACTAAGCACAGAGTACTTCATTCATTGTGCATGCGTTGGAAACAAGTTCAACTGACTACATTATACTTAGTAAGTTAGTTTGTTACTAACATTAAGTTTATGAGATCTATGTAAGGTGTTGTGTGCATATTGTCATGCAATAAAATTTAACGGATACTAGTTTGAATTTTGAGAGTAAGCTAGCTGCTTATGAGACTGCAAAAACACAAACTGATCTGGCTGCAGCAGTATGGCAGCTATTATTATGCATAATGTTTTGTACATGTGTACAATGCGTCTCACGTCTGTGTGCAGGTGGTTTTGCCAAAGTGAAGCTGGCTTACCATGCCTTGACTGGAGAGAAAGTGGCCATCAAGATAATGGACAAAAAGGCTTTAGGGGTTAGTGGTTTTGTCGGACAGTTTGGGGTCTCTTTCAGTATGTGTTTTTTACTCATTTTTTTGTACTTCAGTTTTAGTCAAGTTAGTGTTACAGCATGGTGGTCATTGCTTCTGCTTCTGTGCTGCACAAATCTGGAGTTTTTCCCTTTTACTCTCTGTCACAGCCTTTGTAATTTTTCCCTTTTACTCTCTGTCACAGCCTTTGTCTCCCTGCTGAATAGTTTTAAAAGTCACCTCTTCAGACAATACTTTGACCAGTAGTACAAATAGCGGCAGAGAGAGAGAGAGAGACATACAACGCACAGTCTCTCTCTCTATCTCTCTCATCGCCCTGATATAACCGCACTGGTTGACTTATGACAGGGTGTAAAACACCAACTTTCTCTCTCTCTACATATATATATATATATATATATATATATATATATATATATATATATATATAATAATATATATGTATGTGTGTGCATGTGATCCTGTTTGTGTGTGTGTGTTTGAGTGACTCTGTGGTGTGTGTGGTGTGTGTGTGTGGTGTGTGTGTGTGTGTGTGTGTGTGTGTGTGTGTGTGTGTGTGTGTGTGAGAGTGACTGTGTGTTTCACTATCCTTTGCATGGAAAGGAATATGTTTATTATAATAAATTAAATAATGTACTATTGATGTATGATGCCATTGATTTTTTTCTTCTCTGTACTGTAATATATTATGTATTGTATCATTTAAAAAAAAGTTGTGCAGCTCTTTGAGTTGCTGAAGGTGCTTTATAACTTCCCTGTTATTATTATAATAATACTAATGTTATAAGACACTACAATAATACATGTAGCATATATATATATACTCACAGTTTTCTAATCTTGGAACATTGACAACAATTGGCAGGAGGACCTACCCCGTGTGAAGACAGAGATTGCAGCCATGCAGGAACTGTGTCACCAGCACATCTGTAAACTGTACCAGGTCATTGAGACTGTGGACAGGTTCTACATGGTTCTGGAGGTCAGTCTTGCTAGCCTGCCACTGCCAGGTATGATGAGAAGGAGAGTGAGAGAGAGTCCAGGGAACGGGAGAGGTGGGGGAGGGGGGGAGTATACATGTGTGCATGTGAGAGCAAGAGGGGCACAGAGAGAGGGAGAGAGAGAGAGTAAGAAAGGGAGGTACGTGTGTGTGTGTGTGTACACGTTTTAGCGTAGTAATAATAATAATTACTTAGTATACTGCTTTTATAATTATGTACCTGTTTTAAATTATTGTAACGTTTCTATGTTTTATAACAGTTTTTGTATGCGCCGTTTTACAAATATTTGTTTTATATTAGTGTTCTTTATTAAGTATGTATTATGTGATTGCTTGTGAATATGTTAGTAAATGTAAATGGTATATATTATGTACATGTATGTGAACAAGCGCATTGAGTTCGCTCAGCGGGGAATAGCGCTATAGAAATTTATGTATTATTATTATTGTTTATGATGTGCATGATGCAGTGTGTAAACTGGAAGTGGAAACTTGTGAGTTCAGACGCTTTGGCTCTTGTTTCATTTCACCCTTTATGAAAATAATGCACATGCATATAATTATATGAATAATGGTCATCAGTAAATGTTTTAAAGATGAGGTCTTCAGTAAAGCAAATGCTTAAAAGTATAATATATTATTATATGATACAACAATACCATAGTTCTTTCCTGTATCTATAGTAGTATACATGATTCATTGATTGTATTGTTGTATGAACTGTGTTTTTACCCATGTTCAGTTGTAAGAAATAAACACCTGATGAAGGCATTGGCTGAAAATTTGGGAATTTTAAGCCAGCGTTTTTTGTTTTTGTTAGTATTGTACATTATATATGAATTATGTGATAGTTTGAACTATGATCTGTGCTTCATTGGGATCTTAGTGTCATTGTGGATTTAACTTTGAAAGGCTGAGTCAGTATTGTGGGTGTTTCACAGGCATCAGATTAGTTTTGTCAATAGACAGAATTCCGTCAATTGATGGAGTAGCAGGTTTCATTCTCGGTAAGAGAGAAAAGCACAACAATTGTATTTCGTGATTTCTGTTTTATTTTATCTTTGTTACTTTGTAGCATTTGTGAATTTTCATGGAAGCTGATATTTCAGAATGTGGTGTCCGATCTGAAGCATACATGTTCAGAATTATGCAATTTTTGTGTGTGTACGATAAAGATACTTTTTACACCTCCATTTTATTTTCAGTATTGTCCTGAAGGAGAGCTCTTTGACTACATTGTTTCCAAGGACCGACTAGAAGAAGATGAAGCTCGAATATTTTTCCGTCAAATTGTCTCTGCTGTGGCCTATATTCACAACAATGGTTATGCTCACAGAGATCTCAAACCAGTGAGTTCTTTGTTATTTTGTGGTGTCCAAACCTGAAATAGGCTAGTGGCACACCAGGTTTCATCTGAATAGGTTCAGCTGGTCTAATGCCAATTCATGACTCAGTGGTGACAGAGACTCACAGACAGAAACTCAGCATTTTTATAATCTTATTGACACAGAACAGTTACAAATGTATGTGTGATAAATTAAAAAGTGGTAGTACTAGATCTGCAGGTTTGAACATCAGCGGAAAATCAGAAAGGCATCAAGTTAAACTTTTAAAGATGTGAATGTAACAGTTAGTGTTCGAAATGAAATCCTTGTGTGGAACAAATTAGAACAAATCTTTTACTTTTTTTAGGTGTAACTGCCTCAGTATGAGTGCCTCATTAGAGCTTGAATAATCCTCACAGTAGATCTGTTTTCTGATCTGTTTTCGATGAAGCCATTTTGTGACATAGAGTGATAGACCTATTATTGCATTAGGTTACCAAGTATTTGTTGCAGCCTCTTTTTTTCTCTTGTTTTTTGTTTTCAAGGAAAACTTGTTGCTTGACGAAGACCAGAACTTGAAGCTGATTGATTTCGGACTTTGCGCAAAGCCAAAGGTATGCATTACTTAAGTCAGATGCTGTACTGGCAATGGATAGACATTGTCAACAGAGGTCATTAAATGTTGTCATAGAAATCAATTGTGATTGTGTGAGGATAACTATAAGAGCTGACTGGAGCAGCCTAATTACTGTTGTGAACTGCCTCTGGCCAAGACATTGGGGCTGAAGCAAAATGTTTGCTGTGTTGAGAGTCCCGTGTCAGGATCACTTTCATCTACAGTAATCTTCATGGCATGACTAACTCCTTGACTGAAATCCCCAAAGCTGGAGTGAAGCTGCCATAGTGGCGCCATGGGTAAGACTGCGTTTGTATGCCTGTAGGACAATATGTTGAGGCATCGGGGAAATGATTGCATACGCTACCTTCTCACCCAGCATTGAATGAACCTCAGGGTTTTAGCTGAGAAATGCTAATTAACAAACTGCTGTTGTGAACCACAGAGCTTGTGGGAGGGGGGAAGGGATTGTTCTTCTTCTCCAGCGTCCCAGAGTGAGGGGATTGCACTCAGATGGTTGTGGGTGTTTCAGGGTGGGATCGACCATCGGCTGTCCACCTGCTGTGGCAGTCCTGCCTATGCGGCTCCTGAGCTGATCTCCGGGCTGGAGTACCGGGGCTCTGAGGTAACGCAGACACTTGCAGAGCTGCTAATATAGATCAGGTTTTTAACAGACGGCTTAATCCCCTTTGCTGTGGTTTATCCCCATGCAGAGCAGATTGGAATAATCAATAACTTATAGCCATGCGTAGATTGTAATAATCTATAACTTTTAGCCATGCACGCTTTGCCCACTGCCAGGAATTTCTTCCTTGTTTTAATTTCAACGGTTACCTGCCAGAACAGTATCATATATATATATATCTATTACAGGAAAGAAAGGCGATGTATTTTACCATTCTGGCAGCCTAAGGTAACCCTCAATTCTACATACATGCCCGGTCTATTCCACTTCATTATTTTCAAAGCCTCTCCCTACCTTTTAATTGTGTAAGAATTCTGCTTGTGGTTTTGTGACTTGTGTTTTGAACAGTGGTGTGCAGGAATTTGGAATGTGTGGTTTGTCCTGAGATGACCCAGTACACTTGATGAGATGTTAAAATCGCCCTACACTTGATGGGACATTACAATAATAATAATAAAGGGGATTTCTGTAGCGCCCATCTACCATGCAAGGTGGGAGCACAGGGTGCTTTACAATAACACTAACATTGAAACAACATGCATACACATATATGTATATATGCACATGGTGGGATAGGCATGGCTGTTAAAAAATAAAAATAAAAAAAAGAATCCCAGAACTAGCACTAGCAAATGTACTTGGTGTATATTTTTTAAACTCAATTTTTTTAAATCTTTCAAATGATTGACACAAAGTGCCAAACAAAAATGTTTGTTTTCATGCACGTGCGCAAAGATTTACTGGCTTGACTTTGTGTTTATTTTTTCCAGGGCAGCTGCACAAATTTAGTGTTATAATTATATATATATATATATATCTTTACTGTACATACAGATTGTGTTTTTAATAGAACCTGTTCTCTGCTCTTGGAAATGCCATGATGTCCTTAACAGATTGCCTACCATTTCACATTCTGCTTGAAAACCTACTTTGTATCCTGATCCATATTCATGAAGGACAGAGTATTCATAATTACTGTTCTTGGTTATCCTAACCTTTCTCTAAGTCAAAGACATTTTTCTGAAAGAGATTGTGTCAGTAATATACAGAGTTTGCACAGTCTTTAAAAAGAAAAACTGAGGTGCCTTTTTCCAGGAATGTTTGGGGTAAACAGTGTTTTGGAGCAAGTTCTTGGAAATGTTTTGATAATGGTCAACGGATTATCTTCAGTTGGGAGATTTGGAGAAGAAGAAACAACAGGAAGAGCAAACGATGAATAATAAAAGGATTTTTTTTAATTATTTTTTTAAATTCATTTGGACCTGGTTCAGGTTGGTGTGTCATAAATGATAAAAGTGTCCAAGCTGTGTGTGACTGAGCAGTAACTTTGTCTGGCAAACTTATCTGGGAAACGTTTGAGAATTCTGAAGGAATAATTCTGTACAAACTGTGTGATAGTGCTGATACAAACACACAGCAATTACAAAGCTTTTGTTGACTTTCAGGCAGACATCTGGAGCATGGGAGTGCTGCTGTACGCCCTGATGTGTGGGTACCTGCCCTTCGACGATGAAAAACTCTCCCACCTGTACAGGAAAATCAAGGTAACTGTAGTAACCTGTCTCACTGGCTTTCCCTCGTAGAGGCGGTGACAGAAGGACTTCATGAGTGGATTGGTCTGATTTCTCTCCCAAAGACTTTGCCTTGACTTAATTGGTAGATATTCATGTACTGTTCTTTCTGAATGTTTGAAATTAACTTCTGAATTTATTTCCGGTGAGTGGTTGATACTATGCAGATGTTGTGCTGTTTTCCATCAGAAAAAATTAACATTAAAAAACACACACAAAAACCTTGTGATACATGAACAGTAGGACAAGTTTTCCTTTTTATTGTTACTAATACTATGTTAGCTTGTGGCATTAGACACAGCCATCCTGACATGAATAAAACGTTGGGGACATTTTGTGTTTATGATGAGATCTACAGTCATGGTAGACGTACTCCATGGTAAAACCATGCCCAGAAGGTTACGGTGCAGTTAGGACAGGGCTTATGAAAGGAAACTGGTTACAGGCTGTAATCCCAGAGTTATTTCTTCCACCCCATCCCACTCCGCGCAACTGCTGTTGTTTGGGTTGGTCTTCTGAAAATGACTGAACTGCCTCCTCCTTCCTCCCAGTTGCTATCTTTGTGACATTCATCTCTCCTACTTTGAAACTGTGTGTGTTATTATTTATTTAAGGGGAGGATAAGCTGTCTGCTCTGTCAAGCTTATGGTTACAATACCTTTGTCTGGGAAAACTTGCCCCATCAGCTGCCTGAATCTTGTGCCTTGGTTTTTCAAAATCATATTTATTTATGTAGTGTGCAGGCATGCATCACTACACTATGAGGAATGTACTGTATGCATATTTACTGTAAGTATAAATGTGTTCCCGTCTCCCACTTAATGACTTTATACTTACTCTGTAAAGAACAAGAATGCCCCCACTCCCCACCACTACCTGTTTCTTGTGTGCGTGTGAGGGTGTTTCCTGTTTGATTTCCAGTTACCATATGTTGTAGGATTTAGTTTGCGTTGTTCGGTCCTTCATTGTGTTATTCTTGTGTTATACCTGTTGTATACTGTGCTAAATGTGCTGTGTGTATTGTAAAGTATTATATGATGTTAATTTTATAATTTTATTTACAAACTTTGTTTTGTGTGTGCTTGTGCCCAGAATGGCAAATATGAGGTGCCAGAGTGGCTACAGCCGGAGATGGTGGAACTGCTGGCTTGCATGCTCCAGATTGACCCCAGGCGGCGCATCACCATCGCCCAGCTTCTGGAGCACAGCTGGCTCAACCACGGCTTCAATATCCCTGTGGAGTGGGCCAGCAAGTACAAGGTACTATGCTGTTATTGTAGCATCATCTAGCTTCCGGAGCACAGCTGGCTCAACCACAGCTTCAATATCCCTGTGGAGTGGGCCAGCAAGTACAAGGTACTATGCTGTTATTGTAGCATCATTTAGCTTCCGGAGCACAGCTGGCTCAACCACAGCTTCAATATCCCTGTGGAGTGGGCCAGCAAGTACAAGGTACTATGCTGTTATTGTAGCATCATTTAGCTTCCGGAGCACAGCTGGCTCAACCACAGCTTCAATATCCCTGTGGAGTGGGCCAGCAAGTACAAGGTACTATGCTGTTATTGTAGCATCATTTAGCTTCCGGAGCACAGCTGGCTCAACCACAGCTTCAATATCCCTGTGGAGTGGGCCAGCAAGTACAAGGTACTATGCTGTTATTGTAGCATCATCTAGCTTCCGGAGCACAGCTGGCTCAACCACAGCTTCAATATCCCTGTGGAGTGGGTCAGCAAGTATAAGGTACTATGCTGTTATTGTAGCATCATCTAGTCTCCGGAGCACAGCTGGCTCAACCACAGCTTCAATATCCCTGTGGAGTGGGCCAGCAAGTATAAGGTACTATGCTGTTGTAGCATTTCCCAGCTGAATGAGGGTAACCTGATGTGAATTGTACATTGATGGATGCATTCTACAGGGTGGAAAGATTGTGTGTGTGGCCGTCTAAAAAAAGGTATTATTACCCTGCCACATGGGTATCCACATGTTGTCTTCAGAGGATTTATATCCATTTTCATGGCTGAAGATAACACCCACGTAGCTATGCAGCGCGTGCCATTTTAGTGTAGCCTTGGTGTTCTTGTTGGTGTCAGTGTGTTGTGACACGGCCCAAGCCTTGGTGTTCTTGTTGGTTTCAGTGTGTTGTGACAGCCCAAGCCTTGGTGTTCTTGTTGGTGTCAGTGTGTTGTGACACAGCCCAAGCTTTGGTGTTCTTGCTGGTGTCAGTGTGTTGTGACACAGCCCAAGCCTTGGTGTTCTTGCTGGTGTCAGTGTGTTGTGACACAGCCCAAGCCTTGGTGTTCTTGTTGGTGTCAGTGTGTTGTGACACGGCCCAAGCCTTGGTGTTCTTGTTGGTGTCAGTGTGTTGTGACAGAGCCCAAGCCTTGGTGTTCTTGTTGGTGTCAGTGTGTGTATTGTGACACAGCCCAAGCCTTGGTGTTCTTGTTGGTGTCAGTGTATTGTGACAGCCCAAGCCTTGGTGTTCTTGCTTGTGTCAGGGTGTTGTGACACAGCCCAAGCATTGGTGTTCTTGTTGGTGTCAGTGTGTTGTGACATGCCCCAAGCTTGGGGTTTGTTGGTGTCAGTGTGTTGTGACGTAGCCCAAGCCTTGGTGTTCTTGTGGTGTCAGTGTGTTGTGACACAGCCCAACATTGGTGTTCTTGTTGGTGTCAGTGTGTTGTGACAGCCCCAACGCTGGTGTTCTTGTTGGTGTCAGTGTGTTGTGACAGCCCAAGCCTTGGTGTTCTTGTTGGTGTCAGTGTGTTGTGACACAGCCCAAGCCTTGGTGTTCTTGTTGGTGTCAGTGTGTTGTGACACAGCCCAACACTTGGTGTTCTTGTTGGTGTCAGTGTGTTGTGACACAGCCCAACACTTGGTGTTCTTGTTGGTGTCAGTGTGTTGTGACAGCCCAAACCAAGGCAAGGTACTACTACTAGGCACAATGGCTTTTTCTCCACCAGTTGTTCTATTGTCTTCTGCATTCTTCTTCTTCTTCAGCATTCTGGGATTGTCCTCAGCCCTTTAGCGTAATGGCATTAATAAAGCCCTCTTTCTGTACCAGGTCCTCTTTTGACCCCAGAGCTTTTCTACAAGCATCGCTCCTTGGGGCCAGTGCTGTGTCTGTGCTTCCTTGTGCAGGGGGCACAACTGCACAACATGCTCTGGGGTTTGTGGGCCTGTTTCACATGGGCAGTCGACTGTGTGTGACAGACCAAAGCGATACAGGTGGGCATTGTATTTAAATGCAAACATCTGGTTTGTCATTGTATTTAAATGAAACATCTGTTTTCACCTGTCTAATCAGAGAACTCTGGACGAGGACTGTCTGACAGAGCTGGCGGTGCATTATGGGACGGGACGCCCTCAGATTGAAGCCCTGGTGTCAAAGGTAAGCATGCTTTGGACATACACAGAAGAAGCTGTTTTAATTGTATTTTTTCAACAAATATGCAGTAGAGTAAAGCCACACACACGCAGTTGTTCATTCCTTCGCTCGTGCTTTGAGTGGCTCAGTCACCACAGTGTTCAGTTGTGTGAAATACGGTACAATGCACTTAGCAGTTATCTTCTGATCAGTCTTGCATTTGGAGTCTGTAAAACTACACACCAAATGACAGATTTTTTGATGGAAAGGATTTTAGGGTGTCAATTTTGAGGAATAGTGTGAAGCTGGAAGCCTGATGAAAGAATCCCCCTGTTGAGAGAGTACCACGTTTTGTGGACCCTCTCCACACGTATTTTGTTTTACACTGTGCAGCCCTTTCTTCTTTCAAAAGCAATCTGAAAACTGACATTTTCACACATTGCTAGCAACTCAACTTAAAAATTCTGTCTCACATTTCTATTGTCACGACTTGTTCATTTAACTTACCCCTCCCATCTGTCTCTGTGTGTGAGAGTATAAAATGATACATGTAGTATATGCACATCTTCTGTATAGTTTCCAGCTGTAAAGACTGACACTTTTAGTCTTGCTGGGTTGTTTTGGTGTTTCCATGATCCGCTAAACTGTGACATGGACTACAGGATCTTTGTCTTGTTTTGTGATCTTTTTGCTTGTGTATACATATGGGGGGACCTCGGTTTAATGAAGGACTTTCATAGAATCTGCATAGAATTTTGACTCTGGAGAAATCTTGAGGCGGGCACAAAGTCTAGAGCTAGAACATAATTAAAATACCCCCTATCCATGTGGTGACCATGCTTGCTTGTGCTTAGTGTAGCTGTCGCTCTCGCTCTGCCACCGATTCTCCATACATAGCCTATGTGGATGTTGTATTTCATTGTAAGGCACCTCAGGCTGTAGGGTAGGCGCAGCATGAGTGTCACATCGTTATTATGATCATTATATGAACCCCCCGATCAGGGACTATGCCTGTTTTCAGGCCAGAGACGATTGTGTGAGGTTGACAGGGAGCTCCAGTCCTGTGACCAACCGACTAACCTTTTAGACTGCTTTTCCTTTATTTTGAGGTTGACAGGGAGCTCCAGTCTTGTGGCCAACCGACTAACCTTTTAGACTGCTTTTCTTTTAGTTTGAGGTTGGCCTCCAAAGAGATGTTCCACTGCGCAGCATGGGAGTTTTGCGCACTTCCGTTTAGCTTGAAGGTCTTGATTGTCTCTGTCACTGAGGGCTGAAAGCATGTTCTGTGCTGAACGCCTTCATTCCGAGAAGACAGCAAGCTGTGGCGCTATATGTTTGAGTCTTTCTTTTGCCTGGCAGTGGAAGTATGACTACCTGACTGCAACTTATTTCTTACTGCTGGAGAAGAAGATGAAAGGACGACCTGTTCGACTACTGCACAGGCCTGCTGTGAGCAGAAATACACCCAATCCAAAGGTAGGTGCTTTTGACGAGAAATAGACCAATCCAAAGGCAGGTATTTTTGACAAGAAATACACCCCATCCAAAAGCAGGTATTTTTGATGAGAAATACACCCAATCCAAAGGCTGATATTTTTGACGAGAAATACACCCATTCCCAAGGCAGGTATTTTTGATGAGAAATGCACCCAATCCAAAAGCAGATATTTTTGATGAGAATACACCCAGTCCAAAGGTAGGTATTTTTGATGAGAAATATACCCAATCCAAAGGCAGGTAGTGGAACCACAGTTGTTTCTTCTCCTAAACATTAAAAAAGCCCTGTTGAGATGTATACATAATAGTATTCAGAAATGAAATGACAGAGAATACTTTAACAAAGTACATTATGGTGATGTGGACAGTAAGGAACACAAATGAATGTAGTCAGTGATAATGTCTAAGACTAAGACATCAATCAGTAATAATAATCAAAATGTTAATCAACAACTACCGTTATTTTTATTATTTTTAAACTTCCAAGAGCAAGAAAATATAACTGTATTTACAGCCCAGAGGAATCAGCAACAAATTTTAAATAGCATTTTATTTTAAGAGGGGAGGAGAACAGAGGCACTAGGCAGAGCCAGTTAAAAGATAGCAATTTAAAAGCCAGTGGAACCACGTTAGTCTAAACACTGACTGCAATTGAATGTCTGGATTAATGAGATTTTTTAACAACTGAAGCAAGCAGTTTTTCAACTTTTCGATTCCTGTTACAAAATAAACATTTTCTCTCTCTCTTTCTAGTCTCTCTGTATTTATGGAATAAATCTCTGCATTTCCAGATCTGACAAATACTTTAAAGCATAGGTTCGGTGTTTGCTGGATTTGCCAATTTGATCGACCGTTTGTGACAGAGGCTATTTGAGTGAGATCTCTCAAACTTTGCATGACGATAACCTCCTTTGAGGTTGACATTTTTGTACCCATTTTGATGACCTTGGTTGAATTTCAAGGTCACATTCACAGCAGTATCAGTTATAGTATACTAAAGGTTGCTTTTCACAGTTCTTGTCAGATCAAAATCAGTTGGTGCAAGAACGATACAAAGCATTTTATTTCAGTCAGATTTTTTAAAACAGGAAGTGTTCTGATATTTTCAGATTCGCAACATGAGCTTGGAAACGGACAGCGATTATGTTGAACTTCCTGGATCCCCAGTCGTTCTGCTTCCTCAAGACCAGAACTGCACCACCCCGAGCGATCGCCCCTTCACACCCAGCCAGAAGTCGGTCAGCCGAGATTCCTCACCCAGAAAAGAAGAGCGGGTTAGGGGCCGAGCGAGAGAGAGGCTGGACTTTGGGGAGGTGGAGCCCAGAAAAAGCCGAGATGCTCTGAGAGAAGAGAACGTGAAGGCCAACGAGGACAAGGAGAACTTTGCGGTGCCCAGGTCCCCAGGGCCCAAGCAGCAGCCCCGGACACCGGCCCCCAGAACTCCAGCCTTGAAGATGCCCATGCAGAAAGTGGTGGGAACGCCGACGCAGAAAGCTGCGAGTACTCCGCAGAGCAGTGCCCGGGGGAAATCGCCAGTGGTGAAGAAACACCTTCAGCAGCTTGCTTCCCTTGATGACTCAGGTCGGTCACGCTCTCTCTCCTATCTTTTCTGTTAAGAGTTCTCAAAATTTGGGGAGCGGGGATAGCTTAGAGGTTAGAGCGCAGGATTCGTGATCGAAAGGTCTCGGGTTCGAGTCCCGGCAGGAGCGGTGGGAGAATTTTTCTTCTAGAGGGTCAACTGTCTGTGCTGACTCTCATGCTGGTATCCATTCCACCTCCATGTTACTGGCAACATCCTGGTCATTCTGCCAAAAGTGCAGGTCACAGGTTACAGCTAAACATGCATGCACCCTATGTGTGTGGATTTGCATGAAGTGACATGACACGGTGCATGGTTGTATGGTGTACCCAGAACGTGCCAAGATGGCAACAGTTTTTACGTGGCACCAGCCATGTAACAATCAAACAGCGCTGTAAGTACATCACTTCAGTGGATATTTAAAAACGCACTATAACAAATGTCACATGTGAGTGCAGTGAGTCTGCTTGAGAGCAGAAAATAGCGCTATATAAAAGCGATCAACAAAACAAAAACAACTTCAGTAGAAGACAGTTGTGTGGGCGGTGGTGTAATGGGGATGTCACATTTTTCACAGTGGCAGGAAAGTGGTGCATGGTATGCAAAATTTTACCAAGCTGTTTGGCTATTTTTGAAGTTATGTATGAGAAGAATGAAACGAACAGTGAATCTGAAGTTGTGCGTTGGACTGATGAAACTAACCAGGTGTTTTTGTGATATTAAAGGGCCTCTTCTTGTTGCTGGTCATGTAAAAGGGAAAAATATTGGTCAAAATTAAAACTGCATAGCTGAACATGAGTTTGTAGTTATTGTTCTGTGTGGTTCTGATATAGAATTAATAATCTAGATGAAAATAAGCAGACATGGCAGTTTTCTAATAATTATAAGAGCATTTTCCAAGGTTAGTGATTTTTTGTTGTAATTTGCATTATACTTTTTATTAAGTTTTTTGTTGAATTAAAATTGTACACACTGTCATGATTTCAAAACCTTTGCCCTGCTTTTGCAGCTGCATCATAATGTTTGAAAAAGAAACCAAGTTACAAGTCAGTGTGAGATTTAGTTTGGTTAAATTTTGTGTGGTAACTTAGACAACCAATCTAGTTGCCCTAGTTGTGACCAGCTGGCAAAATGGAGCCATATATTAAATATTTATAGAATACTTTTTTACTTGCACAGGGTCTTAAGGGTCTTAATAAAATGTTTGTTGTAATTTGAAGAACTGCTGCCCACCAGGCAGATAAATGTTTGATCTGCATCCCTGCCTGTTTCGAACATATAAAAGATCCAAAAGAATGCTTATTTATTATGTCATAGACAGTACGATGCAAATTTTCATGGAAATCCCCTTCTTCAGGCCACAAAACGACACTTAAACTACTATTATTATTTTTTCCTGCCTGTTTCAGCCTATACCCCTCTGAAGTCAGACATGGCAAGCAGCACGCTGTCGCCGTCCCGATCCTACGACTCCCAAATACACAACCTGGTGGCAGAGTCTGTCACTCCCATCAAGCAGAGCAGCAAGTCAGTGCTTCTTGTTTAGTTGTCCACTTTTTCCCCACTGCAAGTGTCAGTGCTTCTTGTTTAGTTGTCCACTTTTTCCCCACTGCAAGTGTCAGTGCTTCTTGTTTAGTTGTCCACTTTTTCCCCACTGCAAGTGTCAGTGCTTCTTGTTTAGTTGTCCACTTTTTCCCCACTGCAAGTGTCAGTGCTTCTTGTTTAGTTGTCCACTTTTTCCCCACTGCAAGTGTCAGTGCTTCTTGTTTAGTTGTCCACTTTTTCCCCACTGCAAGTGTCAGTGCTTCTTGTTTAGTTGTCCACTTTTTCCCCATTGCAAGTGTCAGTGTTTGTCCACTTTTTCCCCATTACAAGTGTCAGTGCTTCTTGTTTAGTTGTTCACTTTTTCCCCATTGCAAGTGTCAGTGTTTGTCCGCTTTTTTCCCCACTGCAAGTGTCAGTGTTTGTCCACTTTTTTCCCCATTGCAAGGGTCAGTGTTTGTCCACTTTTTCCCCATTGCAAGTGTCAGTGTTTGTCCACTTTTTCCCCATTGCAAGTGTCAGTGTTTGTCCACTTTTTTCCCCCATTGCAAGTGTCAGTGTTTGTCCACTTTTCCCCCATTGCAAGTGTCAGTGTTTGTCCACTTTTTCCCCATTGCAAGAGTCAGTGCTTCTTGTTTGTTTGTCCACTTCTTCCCCATTGCAAGTGTCAGTGCTTCTTGTTTGTTTGTCCACCTTTTCCTCATTGCAAATGTCAGTTCTCATTTATTGATCCACTTTTCCCCCCATTGCAAGTGTCAGTTCTTGTTTATTTATTTCCCCCTTCCCCCACCAGTTGCAAGTGTTAATTCTCCTTTATTCCCCCCGCTCCCCCCACCATTTGTAGGTGTTAGTTCTCTTTTATTTATCCCCCCCCCCCATTGCATGTGTCAGCACTTCTAGTTATTTATTTATTCCCCCACCCCCACCCTGATTGCAAGTTTAATAAAGTGGCCACTCTGGTTTATGGATATTCTATGCCTGGTATGAGGGAAACTGTGGGTGGACAGCAGTGGATGTCAACGTTTGGTGGGTAGACGGCTGGCGGCAGAGGTGCAGGAACTTTTCTCTCTTTCTGCAGGAGTGCGTCGCGATCTGTGGATGATGCTCTGTACAGTGCTCACCTGTCCACGCCTGGCAGCAGTGGCAAGGCACGCAAGTCTTCCAAGGGCTCTGTCTTTGGCAGTCTGGAGCGCATGATCAACATGCTCACCCCAAAGAAACAGCGAGGATCCACATGTGACGGGCCACGCAAAGTCAAAGTGAGCTAGCAGTGCAGGGGAGATAAATTGGACATGTGCTGTGTGCTGTACATGTACCAGTTGTGATCAGATATTACCTTGTATTTACTCGCATGCAGACCTGTTTACTTGTACAATTTGGGCATATTTTGTATGCCTAAATTTTCATCATACAGAAATATGAGACGAAAAAAGAAAAAAACTGATCCTAGGTATTTCTAGACATGTTTCGCAGTTTGTTTGTTTTCCACTCCGGAATATGCCCAGTTATTCATCATACAGAAATATGAGAAGAAAATGTGAGAAAAACTGATCATAGATATTTCGAGACATGTTTTGCAGTTTGTTTGTTTTCCACTCTGGAATGTGCCCAGTTTTGGGTAGCACATGTGTAAATCTTGCAACCTCTCACTGCTATAGTGTCGGTTTCTGTATTGAGCTTTGTGGAGTCTTAGCACTGAATTCTTGGGTAAAATCAAAGTGAGGTTTGTATTTCTGCTGCACTTGCCATTTTTCTGCAAGCCGTGGTAGAATTATTTTCAGCTTGTTTTCTCTAAGAACAAAATGAAATGGAAAAGAATTGATGGAGAAAGTGCCAAAGCAGTGAGGGAACAAGTGTTTCTGTTGAGATACAAATCTGAGCCTGGCATGGTGGAGTCATCTGTTTCCAGATCTTCTGCATGCTGCTACTGTACTAGTATTGCCGCTCAGACTTTTCAGTAGCAGATGGTGGCAAAAACAACATCAGTAAAAGCACTTCCCCTGGTCTGGGGCTAAATATTTAAAATGCTTTCCGAAAATACTTTTTAAGTGTACTCTTATTTGTATTTAAGTGTAAGGTGCAGGCCAGGTGAGAGTTACTGTAGATGATTTGGGTCTTTGTTGTGTTTAAGTGTAAACAGGTTTGTGTATGCCAGGTGGGAGTTACTGTAGATGATTTGGGTCTTTGCTGTGTGTAAGTGTAAACAGGTCTGTGTATGCCAGGTGAGAGTTACTGTAGATGATTTGGGTCTTTGTTGTGTTTACATGTAAACAGGTCTGTGTATGCCAGGTGAGAGTTACTGTAGATGATTTGGGTCTTTGTTGTGTTTAAGTGTAAACAGGTCTGTGTATGCCAGGTGAGAGTTACTGTAGATGATTTGGGTCTTTGTTGTGTTTAAGTGTAAACAGGTCTGTGTATGCTAGGTGAGAGTTACTGTAGATGATTTGGGTCTTTGTTGTGTTTAAGTGTAAACAGGTCTGTGTATGCCAGGTGAGAGTTGCTGTGGATGATTTGGGTCTTTGTTGTGTTTACATGACATCTTTCCAATGTTACCCCCTTTGTTCAACCACAGTTTCGTTCCTTTCTTAGAGGTGGGGGGTGATTTTTATTTGCTCATCAGGAAGGGACTGTAAACACAACCAACTCAGTAGCCGTAGTCAGTGAATGCTTTTGACCCCAGAGCTGTTGTCATTCTAGAGGGCTACATCCACATGCTTATTAATATTTTAACTCGATGTTTCTGTATGTTTGATGTTCAGGCTGATATTGAGTTCGCAAAATGAAGGGAGTCAAAAATAACCCCAGGTAATAATTATGACAAAATGCTGTCAAATATTGACGACACTGCTTTGTTTTGCAGGCTCTCCACAATGTGTTCAGGACAACGGAACAAGACCCAGATGAAGTCCTGAATACCCTGAAAAGCACCATCCTGGAAATGTGCATCCCCTTCAGACAGAGCGAGTATGTGTCATTCCACTGCATTGATTTTGGACACAATTATGCATTTTACAATGCATTGATAAGACAACACGTAGCACATTTCCTCCAGGTGTTGGTACATCATAATCTAATGCGGCTTATGTGTTGGTAGGACATGGTAGCAGGGCTGAGATGTGGAATTGGAGATGGAGTTTAGATGTTGGTGGGCGTAGGAGTTTGGGGGAACAAGTTGCATTGGATGTGGAATTTTGGTGGGCATAGCCATAGGGGTTTGGGGGGCAAGTTGCATTGGATGTGGAATTTTGGTGGGCATAGCCATAGGGGTTTGGGGGGCAAGTTGCATTGGATGTAGAATTTGGGATGAAGCTTAGAGTTTGGTGGGCATAGGGGTTTGGGGGGCAAGTTGCATTGGATGTGGAATTTGGGATGAAGCTTATTGGTGGGCATAGGGGTTTGGGGGACAAGTTGCATTGGATGTGGAATTTTGGTGGGCATCGCCATAGAAGATTGGGGGGCAAGTTGCATTGGATGTGGAATTTTGGTGGGCATAGCCATAGGGGTTTGGGGGGCAAGTTGCACTGGATGTGGAATTTTGTGGGCATAACCATAGGGGTTTGGGGGGCAAGTTGCACTGGATGTGGAATTTTGGTGGGCATAGCCATAGGGGTTTGGGGGACAAGTTGCATTGGAGCAAGGCCAGCATAGTTAGAGACTGGGGAGGCAAGGTAAAGAAAAAGAAAACAGAATTGAAAGATGATGTTTTAAACGAATAACAGAGCTTAATAAAATGAAGTAGAATAAAATATTGACTCCACAGACAAAAAATCTCAGTGAGTGCACAATAAACAGTACTGATTTACGTCTTCTATCATGTATATTTTAAACACTGTATGGATCTGGCAAACTGATTCATGGCACTGGAATTAAATGTTTGCTTAAGGCCATTCTTAATATACTGTGAAGGTGTTTGATGAAGTAGCTGTAAGCATTTCACCAAGACATTGCTGAAGCTTTTCTTTTTTAAGTTATGTTACAAGTCGGGTTGTGTGAAGTCTTGGCAGTGTGGCTGAAACTGATTGCTGATCAGTTTATCTGCCATGACCAGGTTGTCTGCCATTGTTTACTGTCTTGATAAAAAGATCAAAGTTTTTAATGCCCACTTGGAGCAGCAGCTGCAAGATCTGCTGTTTCATATTAAGAAAGAAATGACCAAAGACATCATTGCCAAGTGGTCCATTGCCATGTTGGCAAAGCTACATTAAGAACAGCCTCCAGTGGTTGCTGTTGACAAAGAACAAATTTTGTGTGCGTGTGTTTTTGCCATGTTTTGTATGAAGATGTAAATTTTCATATGTTTTGTACGCTTGTATACTACTGATTTGTATAATTATGGGTATTTGTGCATTGTATGTTTTTCTTTTAAGTTGTAAAGTGCTCTATAAGTTCCCTATTATTATTATTAAATTGCTGGGAGAAATTGATGTGACCAGTGGAAGAGATGCAACCATGAGCAGCTAGTAAACCTCAGCATGGAAAAGAAGGTAGACTGTCACTGAATGATGTTTGTCACGACAGTCAGGCAACGGCTAAACTGTTGTACGATTGAAGTGTTTTCTGGAAGGCTTTATCAAAACAGCTTACAAATTTATGTTCAACTTTTCACTTGTGACTTGGTGATTTGAACTGATGTAAAACAATTCTGAATGTGTGATGTGTCTTGGGGTAATGCTATGCAGTTCGTGGGATGCTAAAATCCCAAAACTAACTAGCTCATGCTGGACTTAAGTGCAAAAATTGTTGCATGTCTTTGTGTCATGAAATGTATCCAGTGGCTTTTACCTGTAGTTAAACTATCATTTTTACTTATATGTTGTCTCTTTCTTTTTTTCACAGCTACATACTGCGATGCACTGTGATGGACGACTGGGGTCGCGTGCGGCTTGCCTTTGACCTTGAAGTGTGCACCATGCCCAAAACGTCCTTTGTAGGAGTGTGTCGTAAGCGCGTCAAGGGCGACACCTGGCACTACAAGAGGCTGTGCAAAGAGATCATTCTGGCATCAAAATTGGGTTGAAGTGCCGTCTGATGACCTCATTCTGTCATCAAAACTGGGTTGAAACGCAGTCTGTTGCTGTGGTTTTAATGGTGCTCTCTCACCGGCTGCTGCCTGTAAAATACGGAGGTTGGTTGTCCCGGAAGGCTTGATTTGTAGTGAGGGCAAATTGTAGTTTATTAAAATAAACTGAAAGGAAGAGCCAACTGCAGCTTGACTGTTATATGGGAGTTGCTAAAAAGTCGAAGCCTTTTTTTTTTCCTCAGGGGTAACCAGTGAATGAAATTTTGAGTTGAATCTGAGGAAAGTTGGCTATTTAATGCATGCACTGATACTTCCCAGACTTCCATGTTGGAGTTGGTGTTGACTGTTTTTAAGTACAATTATAAGCTGATCTAACCTGTTAGCTCTTCTGTACTCTTCTGGCCGTGTGTGTAAATGATTGCTGATCCACTGGACACTGAAGAAGAGTGTTGGAAGTTTTCCTGTGTTCCTTGCCAGTTTTATTAGCTAATTAACAGATGCTTTCCGTATCATCAGAAGTAATCACCACAACAACAAAAATCTGTTGAAGAGCATGTGCATTATTCTATATATATATGTGATACATATGCTGAATGGCTGAAAGTAGTATTGTTTCAGTTATTCAAAACATAGCATATTAAAGGGACTGGTGCTCAGTCCTACTTTGTTTTTCACGAGATTTTGTAGCTGCACTTAATCTGTGCACATTAATTTGTTTTTAACAGTTGGAGGGCATAACCGCCAAACCTCACAGATGTATTTCAGCTGTTTTATAGCAAAACACAGCGCAGCTCTGGGCCAGAGGGTGAATGCTGTTGTAATTATTTGTATAAACTGTATATATTACATGTGTAAATTATTTTCTCCTTAAAAAATGAAATTTTAACTGATGGCATTGTAATATGCATGTTTTACCTTTGAAGCAAGGCAGACATACAGGTTCTGTTTTAGCAGGACATAATTTCACCCACACTCCAAGCCTTGCTTTCTGGCATCCTTCCTCCAGACTGCTGTAACTGCTTGTGCTGTTGGATGGGCACTTGGCATAAGATGCACATCTGCCTGCAGAAATTACCCCCAAAGTCTCACACTGTTGGTACCCTCTGTAAAATTTGCAAAATGTTTGGGTGCTATGACTACAGAATCAACATACTGTGGAAGCATGCACATAAACACTGGGCACATACATCCCAAGAAAAAGATTCTGTCTGGATGTGAATGATTGTGGTTTTACATGTGCTGGTGTGAGTGTAAAGAAAAGAAATACCTGACTATTTGAGCTGTCTGAGTGGTTAGGTTACAAACTTGCAGCTGTTTGAGCACCTTTGAGAGAAACCTATGGAGTAACCAGTTATGGCAGAGGTTGGAGGAAGGATGTATGAACCGATATTTTGAGCTTGAATTTCACTGTGTATGAAAGTTTGATTGGCATTTGCATCAACTTCAACGTAACCAACATGCAGTTGTGCGTGTACAGGTTACAACTCTTAATACTGTGATCATCTCATTTGAACTCCATGAAAGGCATTGCATGTAAATGATGCTGCATAAAAAGGTTTCTTTCTCTTTTTTTATTTGAGTGTCTGAAAATTACCGTGCAGGTTTTGAAAGGATCAAGCTGAAAGATAGTAAACCCCTCCCAGTCTTTTAGTAACAAGTGTGTCCAAGACAATGACCCCCTCACAGTCTCAGTGACAATAGGCTGAATAGCATTGTGCTGGACACTTGTAAGAGATTGGGAGGGCATCAAGGGAGGGAGGGACTTCAAGGGGGAAATAACACTGTAACTCATGCAGAGTAACCTGCCTTCTTTGTGCTGCTTTTGCCTTAAACTAGTGAAAGTGAATATTACTAGTTCTTCTTGGAATGAAGTGTGGATATATATGTATATATTTTTTATTGTGGAGGAAAAAAAAGAAGTAAAAAAAAAAAGTGAAGAAATGCCAGTTTGGTTGTGCTGCAGAATGGTTCACGTTATATTCGTTATTTCTATTGAACACAATTTAACATATTCCTTCTTTGTACACTCTCTTCTTCCTTCATATGCAATGCTCCCCCCCTCCTTCCCCACAAGAGACCCAAAGCAAGGCAAATATGTGGAAGTGGAAGTATTCACCCACTGTTTCGATTTCTGGAAGGTTCATTACTTGCAACTCATTCTCAGTTTCACACCATAAACTCAGTTATGTTGTCTTTCACCGTACTATGTTGTTTGTTGTGTTGCACTGTTTTCGGGTCTTGAATTCTTAACACCAGTGAAAAGGTTGTGTTCACATGGCATGTTTACTGTGCGTGCAATGAGATGCATGTGAGTTTTATCACTTGCAAATTTTATCCCCATCGCTGAAAATGTCCGCTTCATATAACCTCTTACACAACACCCATGTGCAAGTTGTGTTGTGAACATGGGAGGACACTCCCCTGGACACCAGGTTTTTAAATATGCTTAAGTGTACTGACACCCCTATGCCCAATCATAGAGCTGGGGGGAAAAAAAACTCCCCAGCAAACACCATCTTTGATTGTTGATCACTTTTATATAGTGTTATTCTCCGCTTTCAAGCGGACTCACTGCACTTGTACGTGATTCTACATGAGTGACTAGCTTTTTATAGTGCGTTTTTGAATATCCACCCAAGTGGTGTACTTATGTACTTACAGCACTGACATGGCTGGTGCCACATGAAACTGTTGCTGTCTCGGCGTGTTCTGTATACACCATACAACCATGCACTATGTCACTTCTTGCAAAGCCACATACTTATGGTCATGGTGCATGTGTGTTTAGCTGTAACCTGTCACCAGCACTTTTGGCAGAATGACTGGGATCTTTTATGTGCTACTGCAGTAACACGGGGGGGTGGAACGGTCATGGATACCAAAATAAGAGTTTGTACAGAAAGTTGACCCTGGAGAAGAAAACTCCCACAGGGACTTGAACCTGTGACCATTCAATCATGAGTCCGGCGTTCTAACCACCGAGCTATTCCCGCTCCCACTTTCATGAGACCTGTGGTGAATTGACTGCACTGACTGCCATACTGTGGTATTCCAGCAGCATATAGAACCGGTAAACACCGCAGGGTTTGCTTTTTGTTGCCTGCAAAGCATCCACTTTCAGTTCTGCAAGTCTTCTTTGGTGCAGCACTGTAGCATGTTCAGTGTCCACATTTCAGAGAATAGGCCACGATTTCACACTGGCTTCCAATTCATCTGGTTCAGATTGCACATCATGTAAATGCAGCAGCCTGCATCCAGCTAGGGCCTGGTGAGTACATTGTGACCAGGTGATAACATTGTAACCAGGTGAGCATTGTAACCAGGTGAGAACATTGTAACCAGGTGAGAAGATTGCAGTGTGGCGAATGAGTGGGGTTGACATGCATGGTGCTGCACTTGTTCTGTATTTTCAGCTCTGTGTGTCCATTGCATTATGATTATGGTATGATGGTTCCGAGTTGAGTTGAAACAAGCTGAATGGTGCAACAAACTTTTGGTGTTGGAGTGCTGTGCCAAGAAGTGCCAGCAAGTTCAGTTAAGACACAGATATATACATGTACATTGCAAGTCAGTAGCGCGTAATCTGAGCTGGTACACAAGTAATGTTGTGCCTGATCTAATAACAGTATGGCGTAACAAACTTTTGGTGTTGGAGTGCTTCTTTGGTTTAGTAAAAGATTGCCCAATGTGCCAGCAGAACTATGCAGTGCCAAGAAGTGCTGGCAAGTTCAGTTAAGACGCAGATATACATGTACATCGCAAATCAGTAGCATGTAATATGATCTGGTACACAAGTAATCTGCCTGATCTAATAACAGTAAAATATACGTTGATTAACAACTATTGTGTCCATTGGTCAACAGTGACTTGTCCGTATTTCACTATCTGTTGCTGAAAGAATCTAATATTCTGTGCATATGGAAATTACACTAAATTTGCTTGCAGTGAGTTGCAGTTTCTATTGCTTGTGTTCTAGGTGTGTTTTGGTTTTGTGTGACACAAATCACTTGTCTTGTGCATGCACACATGCATGTGTGCGCATGCACACACACACACACACACAAACTCTTTCCCTTTTTGAAATGGTGACCATACACTCACTTTCATGTTCATTCTGGACACATTCAGCCAGGGAGATAAGCCAATAAAATTAATAATAATTACCAAAAACAAATTTATTGGTAGAATTGAGGCACCCTTTCCTAAGGCACATTTTGAAAAAGAAACAAAAAAAGACCTGATTTTGAAACTGTCGGCATTGGTAGGTCTAAACAAAATTTGACAAAAAGCACAACACAGAACGACACAATATTTGATGACACCGACATCTTGAGTGTTACAGAAAACTGACATGTTTAGACTTTGGTGTTATAGACAATGTGGATTGAAAGTTTCCTCACAAAGACCGCTTACTGAAATTCAATGTCAGACAATAAAACAATCAGTTGGCCATGGAAAATTAATGAAAAATGCTTTGCTACATTATAGAATACACAGCTATTCAAAGTCATTCTTTCCATGTCTGTTTTCCCCCCAAAACCAGTTTATGCCGCAGTGCCTTCGAAAACATACCTACTGTTCTTGGCAAACAGCTGGATTGGAAATGTTACAGGAAATGTTCCATTTCAGTCCATTTGCATATACATACAGTGGGTCCATTTCCAAAAGTACTGCAGCATAAAAATTATAATGAAAAGGCCGGCATTGTGGACCCAGTAATGAAAAAGGTCATTTGATGGAATGGGAAGGATAGCTTGATTCACCCACATCTTCCACAGCTGGATGTTTTAAAGTGGGAAGCTGGGTATGCATCAAGTTGGGACACTCCCAGAGTAAGTTACTGGTTGGGGGGTGGGGAAGAGGGGGGGAGGGATCACTGACAGGGTGGATATAATTGTAAAATTCTCTATATTGGATGAAGTTTAAAGGGCATCACCTCTCGGCTGGTAAAACAAAGTGTATATCATATTTAGTACTGGTGTGGTCCAGAGTAAGCAAGGCTGCAGTGGGGCCAGTAAACCAGGACGATACAACCTGGCTTGTGAAAAGTCCTTTAGAACTAGGGTTTCTACTTCTGACACCGAACAGTGGCGAAAACGAAAACCCCACCAGTGCTAACAGGGCACATTCCTTGCTCACAATCGCACATTTGAAATTAAAAATAACAAAAGGCATGTTAATAAAACTATACTCTGTGTTACTGATCCAAGCGCACACGATCTGGCTGGTGGGCTAACCAGTTCACGTGTCAGAAGTGAGATGCCACATGAAAGTAAAAGCTGAAAACTAAAATGGCACTAACTTTGAAGAATAAAATCGACAGGTTTTTCTTTCCATTCTGAATCACACCATACTGTAGTAACACAGCCGATTCAAGAATCAAAACAGGTTCCGAGATGTTCACAGCGTGTACATTACATAGATATTGCACATCATTTGTTGTTAATGCCTGGACACAACAAATTTTAAAACAATAGAAAAACAAACAAGAATCAGCACTGATTATGTATCTTCACACAACACATTTGTGTGCACCATGGTCAAGTGGAATCGGTTACACATGCTGAAGCAGAAATGAACCATTTATACCGTTGTGTATTACTTTTCACAAGTTGACTACAAGAAGCAATGGCTGTCGAGAGACAAGAGAGTGAAAGACTTCCCAGATTTTATGTCATGTTGGTGAGAGAAAGAGACTGAAAGCCAGTGATCATTTTATGTACAGCACATAACTGACCCCATCTAACAAAATGAATGCAGGCACTCCTTTCAGGCATTCGGCATAACTTCATCAATGGGTTAACACCCCCCCCCCCCCAACAAATAACGCTGTTCTGGAGCCTAAGAGCACTCTGCCACGGTTCCGGAGTGACCACTCCTCCGCAGCGTAATTGTGTGCACCCTGGGATATTGCTCTATAAGCTCCACAAAGCCCAAAGATGACTGTCCATTTTCTGTGCACCTAGAATCTACCAGCTAGGTAGCCTCAGATGTGAGACTTGTATCCTACAAACCATTCAGTGATCCCTGTTTGACTGGTACATGTATGCCAGTGAATGTGAAGATACACAAACAGAAGCCTAGCATGCATAATTCAACTGTAAACAGGTGAAAGGTTATACAGAGGTTAGAGATTGTTGTTTGATTGGGGGGGGGGGGGGGGGGGGGACAGAAGAAATTCTTTGGTCCGTTTGTAGAGTGCAAACCAGGCTAAACTGCATCCACCATCAGCAAGTGTCTGAACCCACCGAGGCATGCACATACAATTATTCATGGAAAGCAGCCGTGTGTTGCAAGGCAACCTGACCTGTAGGTTTACAGCTTGAACAAATGGCCCAAAGACCTTTCATTTTCACACCACACTTCCCACTTTGCAACAGCACGCAGTCACAATGCCAAATCGACACAATAATAAAGCTCAGCTTGGATTACTCTGCAATAATGACACACATTCAACCAAAGAAAAGATTCAAAAAGTAAGAATTTCAAGACGGTATTGCATAATTTTTACTTGCAACCAGTTTGCTACCAGGGAAGCCAAACACTAAATTATAACGGGGGGGGGGGGGGGGGGGGGAACTGGCCTGAGATACAACCATGTGAATGAAGTTCCAAGCAAATGTAAGGACAGAACACAAAGTCACAACTGCATGTGCTTCACGACACTACTTGCAGAAAGATAATGAAGTCAGTCAACCAAATGAGCACAGCCTTGTGAAAAGTCCACAACTCCCTTCTTGTTCACAAAAACAAACAAAATTACTAGTTATCATTTTGAGTTAGATCACAATCACCTAATCATTAAGTTGGGTTCAGAGAAAAGACAGGCGCTAAATAACAAGTTTGATTGAAATGTGATACCTTTCAAAATTCTTGACAAAATTTTAACAGAATTAAAAAATCCCCCTTCCCTACTCAAAAATAACCATTGCATTGGCATAATGCAGGAAGCAAATAAACTGTCTTTTGCCATGCAGCTACTAGTACAGAACCAATCACACAAGAACACAACCAGATGTGTAGAAGGCCAGCCTGTCACAGTGAACGCCAAAAACCACAACAAAGAATAAAGATAATAATTAAACTGCTTTGACTGTACAAGCACCATAACTGTCAAACTGACAGAAGCTTTGTTTCGGGGTAGCATGTGCAAGATGCAGAACTGTGCAAAGTATTTGTTCATAAATTAAATGACATGATAAAGGTAACGGTGCTGATGAGCAGCACACAGTGCCCACACTGCACAGACATTGTTATAACAGCACATGCAGCTCAGCTGATGGCTACACAGAAAAACAAGTGAACAAATGACTGCGAGGACAGTAAGCCACACTCCCTTCCTGACACTCAGCAGCACAAAACAACAAATCTGAAAGAAAGAGGATTGCCAGTGTTCTGAAAAAAGAAGATAAAAAAAAAAGGGCTAAAAAGAACGCTATTCAAATAACTGGGTTGTACAAGAAACCAGCACAGTTTGTGAACATGGATCAGCCAGTTGACCAGTTGTCTAAACTCTTTCAGTTCTGGGGTTAGGTTACTTAGTGGCACCCAGTGAGCCACAATGGTCAAATCAGGCAGGGATAAATATAAATCAGAATTCGATTCATCATCCAGAACTCTGTGTTAGAAGACTTGGAAAATTATGACTGTTTGACGACTGGGGATGGCAGAAACAGCGAAGCTGACTTTTCTGTCAGAAGGCGACCGGCAAAACTATATATTGACCTACTGCAAGGTTTGATGAGGGCATCTTCAGATGTCATTCTCTGACAGAAGTCCTTCGGATGAGATTATAAACTGAGGTCTCCCGTGTACACGCATGCAAAAAGATTGCCTACGCATGCTAAAGATCCTGTAGTCCATGTCTGAGTTCTGTGGATTATGGAAATGCCAGAATAACCAACCATGCACTAAAGGTGTCTGGGAACTTGGAGTGCTGATGATGGACACTATAGAGAAGAAGCAGCAGTCTGATTGCTCTGGATCCTCAGTAGAAAGGGGGCCTCAGCTAGTGCACCCACTCTTCCCCAAACTGGGACAGACACTGACAGGGTACCGAGCAAGAACGTACATAACTCTCAAGCAGAGTATTACAGATCTCAACTCGTGTGGCACTTCACACTTGCAACGTAAGAACATCACCTACAAAGTGTAATAACTACGTCAGCTGAGGAATTTGACAAAAGATGGAACAATATACAGCTGCGCACTTCATGCAAACAGCCACACGGCCGGGAGTGTGTAGATCATGAGAACACATCTTGCCTACAGTTACAGTATAACTAATCAGTACAAAGTTGCCGCCTGGACCAAAAGGTGTGCTGATAAACAGTGGCACCAAAACATGTGCATAGATGATAACAGTAAATAAGAAATGGTTTTGTTCACGCAAAAAATGCATGTGCCAAGGAGCTGGGTTGAGACATTCCATTTGCATAAGAATCCAAAATCTTGAATACATTCACACATGTATGAATTCCTCTCACAGATCTCCACAGAGCTTTTCTGTATCCACGGACTCAGACCCTTCATTACAGTGAAACCCCTGTGAAAAAAGTCATCATAAGCCAGGATGTTCATTTCAATCAATATGCCAGCGGGTGAGTTGACCCAAAAATATGCCCCTAAAAGAACTAGCCTTCTCAGTTCCAGTGAAAAAAAAAGTTTTTTGTTTGTTATCTGGGTTGTGGTTTATCTCGAGTGTTATTTTTTTTCCTTTTCCATCTGCTGACTAATTTTACCAAAATATTACCAAATGCTGAGTTAAAAATATCTGGGGATTACCCCTTTTCAAGACAGCTGCAACATGGAACACTCCTGAAAAAAACAAAAACAAAAAAAACAAATTGGTGACAAAGATGAAAACCAGATGTACTTCTGTGACCTGTACACAAAACTAAGAGCTTCTGGAGTGTCTGAAGGCACCCTGGTGACCTCAAATTAGAATGCAGGAAAGAGCACAGCGCGCAGAAAAGAGCTCATGAAAAAAGCATCAGTGATGAAACTAATGAAATTGGTATCATATTTCAGTTTTGCCTAAATATCAAAATGTGCTTAACACTTCCAATACCTAAATATCTTTTTCCTCTCTCTCTTGTTTTGCTTGCAAAACAGCACAAATATTCCTCCCAGCAACACATGAATAAAAATGTGAGTTGACCTGGATGGTGAAATACTGTCTGTGAGCAATTTCCAGTAGCATGCATTGAAAACAGGTTCATCCAAACATTTTCAGATATTTACATGAAAAACAAAAAGTGTACTTTTTAGCAAACAACCATAAAGTATGCAAGATGCTACCATATTTCAGGACTACTGTTTCAAGAGTATGCTGCTAAAGGTTATATTAACTGCAAAGTTTGTGTGACAGAAACGCGTGCACACACACACACATATAAAACGTGCATGCAAGCATACACATTCAGAATTCAGAAATATTAAAACAACAGTCCTGAATTTGATGTCAGCTTGTGGCCAAATGATATTCTGCCCTTCACTATTTATCACACAGTACATCAAGTATAGCTGGTTCAGAAGCTTCCACTCATTGAAATAAATCAGCAGTACCCCCCCCCCCCCCCCCCACCACCCTAACAACAACACCCAAAGAAAAAGTTTGTAAAATAAAGTAAAATAAAGTTTGTAAAATAAAGTAATGCTGATCAGCCAGGTTCTACTACCTAACTGAAAACAATTCACCTGATTGCAAGTCCCTCACTCCTGAAATTTGACCCTTTTTACCTGAAATGCATCATTTCACTTTCAAAACTGCCTCAGTAAGTCAAAAATAGAGCCTGCTTACCTTCTCACAACAGGCCATGAGATAGCAATGGCAAGGCTGAAGAAGGGAAAGCCGTGTTCTTGGTGTGAATATTACATGACTAACTTCCGTCACCATGGATTTCCTTGTGAATCCCAAGACACTGACCTTGGCTTGACCACTGAGGTGCATTTGTGGTTAAGAGAAAAGCGTCTGTGGAGGCTGACACATTTTTCATGAGAGAGGCGCCCACTACAGCATGCGCACACAAATGGATGCTTCTGGACTTAGGCAGTACCTGACTGATCTATATTTGCTGTACTGCTGAATTAAAAAAAATGCCTTGTCCTTTTTTGTTGTTGCTGATTCTATTTCCATGATCGGAGGCATCCGAGCCAGCTGTACAGTCTTTTAAGTACTGGTTTCTTTTACACAGTATATGGGGCAATGCAACAGAGCATCCATATATATATATATAAATATATATATATATATATATATATATATATGCAGGGTACTTGTGTAGTTTTCTGTCTGTAAAATGACAATGAACTGGAACATGTTCTTCCTTTTGTCAGCACAGAACAAACCAAAGCTGCTTCTTAGTCTTAATGAAACAATAATGGGCCGAGCTTGCCCCAAACAAAAACTGAGTATTTTGAAACCTGGGAACAGGACGCCAGGTGCATTAACAAAGACTACACTCACAACTGCATATCATTTTGTAAATGCTCCCAAAAATACTCCCGAGGGAGGTGAAGCTGGAACCAATGTTGCCTGCCAACCCACCTGCAGCCTGGGCAACATTTGTAACAGCGACTAACCACGCAAGTAACATACTCCACTTTTTACTGTCAGCTAAATCACACAGTATCATGACTCTTGTGACCCAGAATTGTTTAACATTATAACAATATCTGCCTATTTATTAAACTGTGATGAAAATGCTAATGAGTACATGGTGAAGCTTGAAAGTAAGTAAGTAAGTAAATTGGTGTTTTACGCCCAGTCAACCAGTGTGGTTATTATACATCAGGAAATAACAAGACAATTATTCTTAACACAAAACTTTAACATCGACAGATTATTTGGATGATCCTTTTAAACAGGATTACATGAACAGGTAAAAAAGAAAAAAAGAAAGAGATAACTCATACACAGAGGCATGCACCTGGATTACCATTATCACTGTAAACAGAAAGCTAACAACATATATATGTTACAATCTGAAGCCTGCAACAGTAGAACCATCATTCCTTACACTTAATATCAGTGGCAATGGACAAAATGCTCACCTGCCTCAAAGAGAATCTGCCCCCCACCCCCAACAAATCAACTACCCCTCTATAAATGTCCCCTGAATCCCCTGAATGTCCCCTGAATCCTACAGTGTCAGTGACAAAAAATGTTCTGTTCACAACAGTTTCCACTGTGTGTCAAAAAGATCAACTAGCCTGTTAGAAATGTTCCCCCACCCCCTAACAGTGACAGAATCATACTTTTTTTCTGGAAGGTGTAAAAAAGCAAACTGAAATACAGACACTTCCTTGCAGGTGAACCATGCAGGCTTTACCTTATGGGAGCCCAAAGCCTGTCTCTAGAACAAGACAAGGTCTCCATTTTGTTGTTGGTCTTTCCGTACGGTGCTTTGTGTGGGTTGTTTCGGTGGGACTGTGCTCTACGTGTGTATAGAATTTCATATTTAGGTTAACATACATCACAGGGCTCCCATTAACACAAAAATGTGCGTCCCTTACGCTGAAAAGGACGCACTAAACTTAGGCCTAGAGGGTCTCACGGGACCCACTAAGAAAGTGCCAGGTTATGGGGTTTTCTTTAAAGTCCACACCTCCTGTTCCCAAGTGACAGAAATGGGTCATGCGAACTATTCTACCACATCTTCTGTCTCAAAACCAACTACCTTACACTGCCTTTGTTACTGACAAGAACAGTCATTCTCCCAGGTTATTTCAACATCAGTGTGGTCTTCTGCTTCTAAAAAGTTTAAGATAAAACAATCATGCAAAGAAACTGAGGATTATATAGAGATCTGTGTACATGAGGTCAATATGAAGGTTTCCAACATAACAATAATTTGTTGTGAATTTTCAGCTGCCCAAAAAAGGTCAGTGGGAGTTTCTACACTAAATTTGTTCAAAGTGGCACCATAGTCAACAAGGGAGGCAACTTACATTTTGAGTGATGTTAAGACAATACACACCATTAATTACAGAATCAGCCTTAGCTATTTGTAGTACCCTGCTCTCCATTTGCAGTTTGCAAAGATGAGGGCTTTCTCCCTTCATTCTCTGTTTGGTTTCAATCTGTTTCACAGATTCAGAGTGTTACTCTAACTTGTTTCACTTTCAGACAAATATTTATAACGGTCTTGTGTTTGAAAATGCCACACATTTTCCTTTCTTATTCTGCTACTTAAAAATCCCTTTCATACTGACTGATGGATGCTACTAAAACACATCTACAGACTGTACTACAGACATGAAGAACTACGAGGATAGGCCTTTCAATAAACCTGTTACTGCTATGATGAACCAGCATACCTGAAAGTGTACAACTAAAAGTGACATTGTCTGACAGAACTGAGTTGTTGAAGGAACAAAGGGCATCATATGCAAAGCAGAATACTTCTGCACAGCTGCTGTTTCGTATTAGACTTGACCCTTTAAAACTGGCCAGGGACCCTCTAAAAGTTGTACCAGGGAGTCCCAGGGACTGACTTAAAATACTCACTAATGGGAGCCCTGTATCATGTGAGCACTCAGGGCGCTGATGAGCGCATGATAAATGTACATGATTATTATTTCATGAGCGGCATTCAACACAGCTTTGATTGGGCTCTTCTTTGACCTGACTTTGCTGCCAAACCAGCAAGCCGTAGACAGAACTGCCATGCCAGCTGGGTGATAGCGTTTCCCTGTTACTGTTGGACAACAGGCACAACACACAAGACATACTTTTCAAACAAAGCAAGAACAGAAACTAACTTCAACAGCCCACAACGGTAACAGTCACTGATCTTAGAAGAATTGTCATTCGTACCTGCATGCAGTTACTCTATGTACACAACACTGTAGCATATAATAAACGTATGCACTTAAGTGTGTGTGTATGTAAGCTTTTCATGTAAGCTTAGTTCATCATCACTGATCACAGCGATGTATTTGGCACTGGCTGATGGCACAAGTTGTTGACCAAAAAAACCCACCCAGGAGCGAGAAGTTGGGGTTTCATCTTACTGGGCCTGTTGATCAAAGCCTTGCAAAAGCAAGATTACCGTGAGGCATAAGCAGCGGCTGTGCACGTATTGAAACTCTGCTGAAGCCAATACGCACAAACAGCTAGGCTGCAGATGTAGACTCATCCAGCTGCACCAGCAGACATCAAATTCCACAATATCAGTTTTGAAAGGATTCCATAAATCGGTTCCCCAAAACAAAACAAAAAAATCCACCCTAGAAAGTACTCAAATACAGTTTTGTACAGTTCTCTCTTCTCAAGAATGACCCCTGCTACCGCTGAATAGATGAGCAGAAAACCCTATGCCTGCCACGATGGTCAAAGCTTCTGCAAAAACCACTTGCTCATCATACGAGAAATAATTTTACATTCTGCAATGATGTTGCCTCTGAATTGATGAAAAACAACAACAAAACAATGATCAGGGGAAATATCAGAACACTTGTCTGCAATGCAATGGTGCCACCATTTTAACTTGACAACTGCTAAAATGAAGCCATGTGCATAAAAATTAAGGGGGAAATTTTGGGCTAGGCACAATTCCTTTGGGCTATTAATTTTGGGCAAGGCATAATTCCTTTGGGATATTAATTTTGGGCTAGGCATAATTCCTCTGGGCTATTAATTTTGGGCTAGGCATAATTCCTCTGGGCTATTAATTCTGGGCTAGGCGTGATTCCTTTGGGCTATTAGATTTTCATATTTTGACCAGCCTGGTGGGTAAGTAGAATTTTTGTTCTGTCTGCAGGCCTGCACGAATAGTCTCTCTTGTGGTGAGGACTGTGGCCGTATCATGCTCTGAATCACTGTGCCCCAGTAGCCATAACTGTACACCTGTATACATAATGAACACATAATGGTCAAGTTGTCCACAGTTGAAAAAGTGAGCGTTCGAAATACTTTGCAAGACTTTGAACAACAAGGCAAAATATACAGTTCAACCGAGGACGTAACTTCTCTCTCCTTTCTATGTGGTCACCTAGCTGAACCTTTGAAAGGATGCAATGACCTAATCATTCATTTGTTTCTCATGCTCATGGCAACAGCCATGCTCCTAGTCACATACACAAAACCATGTGTATTTTTGCAGTGCTGAGATCACAACAGTTCTTTCAAAATCAACATCAGGTTTATTACACAACCACTTCCACTAGGACCCTAAATTCTAAATGTATAAGTAACGAACAGCAAAGGTCTGTTGCTGCTATAATTTAAAAAACACACCTCGATCTGTCACATTATACCTGTGAATTGCTGAAAGTACAATCACAGTCCATGCTGCTGATGTTCACAACATCAGAGCAACCAAAAAGAAAAGAAAAAAAGCTTAAAACAGCCCAAAAATCTGAAACAGAATGACTGCTGGCATTTTAAAACAAGATCCAAACACAAAAAGGTTCAAAATTTGCATACTGTGTGTCCGTGTCATAATAAATAAGCATTCTTTTGAACCTTTTTATGTTTGGATCTTAAAACAGCACAACCTCAGTTCCAACCACCTACCATGATAAAGACTACCACAGTACTGGAACAGTAAAAGAACTGCAGCAACAAGAAATACACATGTACCAAGACTGAAAAGAAGTCCTATGCAGAAATGATGTATGGCCCCTGAAAACCCAATCTGATCCCATCCCACAGCATATTTTAGTACTTTTCTATTTCTCTGAACAGAAAGCGTAGTCACTAAGACTAGACCAACTCATGAAGACAGAGAAGCAACAGACTAACATTGTAATTGTATGAGTCAGGCAACAGGTATGATGCTTGATGAAAATGAAATGCCACAAGCACATTCCAGCAGCAATCATCAAAATCAAGGTAATTCAAAACTGAGGTCCCTTTACTACACACACTTATAACTGACAACAATGCTCACAGCTGTCCTGATGTTTGTGATCATTCACATACAAGCACATGGTGAAAAGAGGCAAGCCAGTGTCAGGTACAGCCTGCTAAGAGAAACCACCTTGTACTCATTCTTTCTCTACGCCAAATCTCCCACACAAACAGACTAGCCGTGCTATCCTTTAGAAGTTCTAGATCATGCACCATTACTGAAACTTCCCACACAAAGAGACTACCTGTAGCTTGTCTCTAAACATAATGCTATTGACACCTTCAACACAAAAAAACTACCCATACTACCGTTTCTCTAGGTCAGTGTATGTAATGTTACTTAAACTTCCAAACAGACTACCCATACTACTGTTTCTCTAGATGTAATGTTACCTAAACCCCCAGACTACTCATGCTACCTCTCTGCTTGATGTAAAGGTATTGAAACCTCCAATGGAAACAGACTACCAATACATTTTCTCCAGAGGTAATGTTACTGACCACGTTGCTTTTTCTCTTGGTGTAATGTTATCGAAACCACCGACACAAAAAAACTACCTGTATGAACTACCTTCTTGCTAGATGTTACCGAAACTGCCAACACAAAAAGACTACCTGCATGTAATGTCGCTGAAATCACCAACACACAGGCTTTGTGTGCATTCCACTGAATAACCACCACAGGAGTGTGGTTCTTGCAGCATCTGACCATGTGAATTATCTCCCTTACATGCACTCTCCCTTGTGCATGCAAAAGCTCTGAAAAGCATTCATCTGTGAACTTGTCTACTGAAGTACCAACAATACAAACTTTGAACATGATTGGCCAAAAACTTATTAAATAACGTACAGCTGGTCATTTGATCTTTGTGACCAGTAACTGGTCAAAATCGCCAAACCTGGTATGACAATGTGCAGCTCACACACAGCCTCACTTTCCAGCACCTTCCTCCAAACTCTGCCAGAATTGGTTACGCCACTGAAGGGGCACTCTTTACCGCAAGGGTTGGGTACTAATGAGACTGTGGAAGCAACACAGCATCCAAGCATGCGCGTAAACATGAGGTGCGTCCACCCCAGGTATAAAATGAGTTCTGTCTCAATTCCAACAATTTTGGTTTTATTTCTGCTGGCATAAGCAATGTGGGCAGCTATAAAAGAAATGTCCGATATAGTTTGAGCTGTACTATAGTTCAGGAGCTGTGTGAGAGTCGAGGTGGCCGTCCTGGGCTTCTGGTTTCCGTGGACGTAAAGCTATGTTGAACCATGCTTCGGCATTGGTCTCAGCTTGTCCCTAATATGTCAACTGACATCTGAGGACATTAAGCAACACTACCTACCTACCTAGTTTGAGCTGTGTGTTACAAACTTACTGCCACTGGACTATGAACACTAATGAAATGCAGTCCATTAGCTGACAGTTTTCTGAGACCTATGGCGTAATCAATAGATGATTTCTGGAAATAGCAGGAGAGATAATTTGATGTTTTCTTACTCCAGGAGAGTGAATTCCCCTGAAGGCAGGACACCAATTCAGACATGGACTTGATCTATATACTGGCATGTATAGGTCCATGATTTCAGAATGTAGGTGGCAGTTAAAAAGCGCTATGTTGTGCCAACAGGAGGGCCATCCACCAATATATATAGCCTGTCAGTGGGTGGGAATTTGTTTCGTTTTAAAAACCCAGAAATGGTAAAATACTCATTCCCCCCCCTTCTCCAATTCCCCCTTTCAGCAATCTTATCTTTTGCCATCTGGCACCTCAATGTAACTAAAAGATGAATATGATTCACTTTTTCCCTCCCTCACCATTTTTACAGAAAACAGTGTTCTCACTCTCTCATTTGTAATATATGCAGATTAGCTCCAAATGTACTGAGTTTCATTCCATTTCATTGAAAATCATTTATAACCTTGTATGCTTTTTGATCACTGACATATATGATTTTTCACGCACGTACAAACTCGTTTCATGCCTCTAATGAACTGCAATGGATGAATTTATCTGGCCATGTGAAAAAATAAAAATAAAAATAAAGGGGCCTCCCCTCCCCCCGCCAAACAAAACCAAAACCAAACCCAAGCCAATTCTAGGATGATGCTAGAGATGATCTGTTCAAGGCAAGCCTCAGCACAACACACAGACACATAATGATCAGCATGAGCATGAAGTAAGTGACTGGCCCAGGTTACACAGAGTCCACAGAACAAGTGCTGTGCTTCCTTTCTCGGTAAAAACTGGATGACCCTTTTCTGTCTTTGGTCGTGGCCGGGGCAGAGTTTTTCCGTGCCAGGCTCATGATTGTGGCTCCTCGACGCAGACTGTTGTTATCCTCCCGAAACTGGGCGTGTTCCTGACCCGCTCTTTTGAGAGCCGTGGTGGCTGTGTGATCAATTTGCGTATACTCAATGGCCACGGGTTTGGGTGGTGCCTTCTTGTGGCGCCGAGACAAGTGTCTTGTCAATTCGACTGGGGGAGGAGTGGCTGCGGCAGAAGTCAAGTCAATCTCAGCGTAGTTCAACATGGGTTCTAACATTTCTGGAGCTGCTGACAGGTGAGAGTTTGGCACATGGGGAGTGGTGGGGGGCGAGGACTTAGCACTATGAGATGCACCACGGGGAGATTCTGTTCGACTTGAGCATGGCTCAGACTGAGCCCTGCTACACATCCTGAAATTTCTGGGTGGCAGAGGGAGAGGGGGCTCACTGCTAGCACACAACTTTGGCGAAGGGGTAGGCTCTTTGGATAAAGACAGTGACGCAGATGAGGGTGTGGGAGGAGTCCTTTCTCTCGATAATGAGGATGGGGTTGACGGCTGAGTCAATATCACCTGGCCTGGTGAAGATTCTCGCTCCCGGCTTTGCCAGGAAGACAAGCTGAGTGAAGCGGGGGATTTATGTGCGAGGGAACATGTCTCATAGGTGAACACAGTGCTTTGGATGGGTGAGTGGGCCGCAGAGGTCGAGGAAAAACTGTCTGACCCCACGCACCTCCGCTCCACCACCTGATAGTCTCGACCTGAGCGTGGCCGCAACACAGTGGCCGCTGGGCTGGAGCGGATGACGCTGTCGTCAAAACTACGCAGGCTCTGACAGCTTCCCTGAGAGGAGAGAGAGAGACGTTCAGCCATCCCCTCCCCTGCTCCTTCCAGACGGTCAACAGAGACGACAAGGGGGGTGGTGTAGCGAAGTTCGAAGAGGTAGGAAGGGGCCTCACCCCCTGCACGTGGGGAGGGCTGAGCGGCGAAGCCAGGGGGCAGCTGAGGAGACAGGCCGGGTAGAGGTGGAGGGGGCTCAAACATTGCTAAAGGTGGCGGTCGTATTTCTGCACACACAGAACAATGACAAAAGACGTGCTGGTAGTTAAGGCGGCATTCACTGTAAATCTGCCAAATGTGCACTGTGATGTATATATATTTTCAACACAAATAAACTATAAACTATGTGATGATGCACTTAAATGTTACAGTTTTAATAGGATATGTACCCATGGCAGTACTTTAGTGCAGTATAGCTGTACACTCAAATCTCATCATTTTACTGATATATGTATATATAAAGATATATATTCAAGTTGTACTAACAGAGCTTTGTGTTATATTTATTGTGAATGTAAATGTAGCCATTATATCACTGTCACAGCATATACATTTATATACTATTAGTATTAAAGTAATGTTAGTTCTAACAGGCCATGCTGAAACTAAAAAGAAAGAAAAAAAGGAGAATAAAAAGAAGAAAAACGGAGCAAAAATCATCCGCATACGTAAGGAGAGAACAAAACCAAAAAAAAAGGGGGGGGGGGGGGGGGGGGCACAATACAGAACTACCACAATCATCCAACTGAGACTAAATAAAAGCATTCTTTCTCCAACCTCTATCTTCAGTTTAAAAGGGAAAAGAAAAACATTAAACTCCACAATATGATGACACTACCATTATATTCCCCCATAACAAGTATATAAAAAAGAGAGAAAAAAAGAAGAGCTTAGCTTGCACTGCTGCAGAAAAACAATTTTTTTTTCTCCCACACTTGTAATTCTTTCTGTGTCAATTATCATGTACCCAACTCATGCAAAATCTACTGCTTAACCTCTCCTAAACACACCCTGTACTCTCAGTTATCTTGGTAGCTTATGTCAATTTCAATATGAAACAAACAACACCACCCAACAACAACAACAAAACACTGCTCCTACATAGCATAGCTCATCAAAATCATATTGTGTATAATACATGATACAAATTGCCGCTATCCTCCATGGCCTGTCTTTCTATTATGGAAAAATGATTCCATTTTCAACAAGTGATACTGTGATTGTGTGAATATGTTGTAAATCTTACATAAAATTTAAATTCTAATTCCACCACTTGAAACAAAAATATGATGGTGGGGAAGGAGGGGAAGGAGGGAGAGGAAGAGAGAGGAGAGAGAGGGGGGAAGGAGGAGGGTCAAAGAAAGAGAGTGGGAGAGAGAGAGAGAGGGGTGGGGGTGGAAAGACTGAGTATGACATGACATGAGTTTCCTGGAACTGGTCAAACAAAACCTGAAATCGATTGGCCCTAATGACAGGTTGATGTGATCTCACCCATTTCACTGCCTCCTCATGTTGGAAAAAGAAAACCACAACACACTAATTTGTTACTACCAACACTAATTCTTTACTATCAATCCAGTAAGGACAAAGAACACACTTTTATATGCATCAAAAAGAACTAATAAGAACTAAAAAAAACAGCCAAGTGTCTGTTTTCATTAACTGTCCCTAACACAGTATAGTAGCCTTCCCATGTCTTTCCAGCTGGCAGTTAGTAACAGCGCACTTTTTGAACTGTTTTTGCTGTTGTTGTTTTTGATGTCACCAGAAGAGCGTATCTTGTCAAAATTCTAGGCAACTGTCTCTGTCCTGCTTCTGTTGAGTTTGGTGTATTTAGTTCTTTGTCAATCACATTAATTTCACAGATAATCATAAATACAGGACAATCCACACTGATAAGAAACTAAATAAATCTTATAAATTCGTGTTGGTTGCACGTGCATGCCAAACTGAAAATCTTCATAAAAAATATCCATTTAAAAAAAGAAGAAGGTTTTTCTGATTTTAGAACTTTACAGTTTACAACCTAGTTATTGTACCTACTTTACTGTGACTGTGGCTATGAAATTGTTCACAACAAACAAAGCTAATAAAAGAAAGGAAAAACAACCTTTTTTGACCATACAAAAACATAATTATCTTGTCAGCTTGCATTGGCATTAAATGCAGCTATGTCTCTGAATGTTTTTTTGTCCTTTTTCTTCTTCACATTCAAGCCACGAACACATGTTTTTCTGGGGGATCTTTTGTCCTCAAGACAGTCTGTGTCATTTAACAACTAAGCAAATAAAGATTTCAAGTCAGATTTAACAGCTATTAAACAAAAGGAAAGAAACAAGTGTCTTTAAGAAAACAATTTAAAGAACAACAACCCAATAGCAAATCACAAAATCATACCTTTAGGATATGAGCAAACTGATCAACAGTGATAACAAATGCAAGCTGACGAAAAGAGTGCGCTCCCAAACACATTAATGTAATGACACCAAAGGATGCTTAAGTGTTGATGTTACTGAATTTGCATAGACTACATTAGCTTGACAAGGACAATGATAAAGCAGTTTAGTTGTTAGTAAGTAACCAAGCTACTTTACTACTTTTCATACACATTTGAAATTTTACTTTGTTATTAAGTAACAAAAATGTGCCTACTCAATAACAAAAACAAATGAATAATTTGGAGTGTGGTGGGGAGAAAGTAGTTTTTTAAGTTGCATGTATAAAAAAAACAAAGAAGAGAGAATAACTAAAGAACCACCAAAATGGACACTGGCTAAATCATGATGCTGACATTAGTACAAAGAAGAAGAAAGGGGAGGGGAAAAAAAAGGCAACACAGCTGAATGTGTTGAAGAAGTAACATCAAATCACATGCACTTAGAAAAAGAGAAGAAAGAACGATGAGCATGCAGAGTGTTCAGATGCAACAATGACCATCAGTAAGTCCTCTAACGGAAAGTCACCCATCAGAGCAAAACCTCAAATACGTGTAACTGTTGTCCAACCAATGACAGACAGACCACGACTACTACAATACAGATTAGGGCATCAACAGCCATGCAGACACAGGTGACAGAAAGATCGCTACTGATTCAAACTAACCAGGTGTTCACAACATCAAACTTCAAAAACACATCAAGGTCGCAGGCCAGATCAAATCTGAGGGGATGGAAAAACTAAATCCTTAAAACAAAACAAAAAACAACAACATAGGTTACTAGTTTGTGGCGGGTTCTATCTAGATGATAAACTGAAATTGGAACTGAATGCTACTCAAACCCAAGGCATCCAGAGCTAACCAGGTACATAACTGCCATCTCATCCAGGCAAAGGTCACTCACTGGGCAGGCACCTACAGCAGTAGTAGATCAAGGCCACATCATGCCATGCCAAAGATGGCAAAGGTCACGTACCACTTTTTTTGTGCTTGTAATGACGGGGGGTCAGGGTCACACACCTCAAGGTCAAGGTGGCAAGGTCAAGGACGTACCTCCAGCGTCGTGGCGAGGTACCCAGATGTTGCCCTCCTCATCCTCTACAGCGGGCGTGATTCTCAGGGTGGCTCGTGCCCGCTCCTTCTGCTCTCGCGGGCAGTTGTAGGGGTGCTGGGAGGCTGCTGTGGGAGAGGCGGGGCCCCTGAGGGGCTGGGGGAGCAGCTCCTTCATGTCCACATAGATGGCTTCATCCTGGTTAGGGGCGGAGGGCAGCAGAGGGTGCTGGGGTGGGGAGGGTGGGGATGGGGTAGCGGACAGCTGCCCCTCGGTGCTGCTGACCTCTGACACGGGAGACAGGGGGAGCTTTTTGCTTTTGGGTGGAATAAGGGGTGGAATGGTGGCCACATGCCGCGCGATGGCTGCCGCCTCCTCTTTTGGCGACATCCCCTGCTGCTCTAAGGGCAGACCCATCTTGGACTTGATGTCCTCGATGTCCGACACCACTGACTGTCGCTTGCTGCATTGAAACAAATCAATCAGCTTCTCGTCATCTGTTTTGGAGGAGTCAGACAGCGCTGTTTTGGACGAGCCAGACAGGGAAAATGAGGAATCGCTGTGTTTTGGAGATGAGAGGTCACTCAACTTGCAGAAGAGGGGGTCGCTGCTTGAGCAAGGGGTCAGATCTGCACACATGTTGGCCTTTGGGTGCAGTGTCAGGTCTTGCTGAACGTGCAGCACTGTCAATACTCTCATTTCACTTTTGCTGTTGCTGCTGCTGCCATGCCGCAACAATGGGGCCATGTCAGAGTCATCGGACAGGTCATGAACTGAGGAGTTGTCAGAGCGATTGTCTTGGCGAGATTTTGAGCTAGGGTCTTGAGGAACAGTGGCTGCCTGTTTGGTGCTGGATCTGAATGAAGATGATGAGCTAGACTTTGCACATGATGAGCTGGACTTTGCTGACAAGGATGATTTTGCTGATGGAGGGAGAGGAGGGGGTGCATCTGTTTTGCTGGAACTGTTTGCCGTTGATCCTGACGATCCTGTAGTTTCTTGGAAACTGAGCCGGTTGGGGAAACTAGCTGACCTACGACGACCTACTTTCAACTTGCTGTTAGCCTTCTCATCCGCTGCCTCCCCTTGTTCAGACATGCTGCGCTCAAAGATGCTAGCGCGGTTCTTCTGAATGTTTAGGTTCTCCTGACTCTGAGAGGAAGCTTTGTCTTTGGAATTTCTGCGGATGAGGCGAGCAAAAAAGCCTTCCTCTTTCTTGGGTGGCTCTGGCAGAGGCACTTCAGGTGCCGGAATGTAAGTATTGACGTACGCCGACTTAGGATGCTTCTGTTCAAAGTTCTTCAGGTTGGTGAAAGGCATAGCTGGCCGCTGCTTGTCTCGAGCCCCGCCGCTGCTCCCACGCTTCACACCCTTACTGGGGCTACCCACTTTCCCATCAAGACTGCTGCTGCTGCCGCCAACTCTGCTGTAGATCTTGCAGCCACCCCTGTCTCTGGAGGGTGGTGTGCTGGGTGTGGGCGCGCTGGTCCTGCCAGCAGCGATGGGGGTACTGGGCCCACCGGGTGTGTTTGAAGGCCCGGGTTTGGGAGCTGGCTCTCCTGCTGCAGTGGTGCTCACGTAGGTTTGCAAGGCCTCCAAGTTCTTCAGCACCGCACTCTTCCGCTTGGAAGAGGGAGCTGGGGGAGGGAAGCTGGCCATCTCCATGTAGTTGCTGTCTGGAGGCATGGCCGCTTCAGAAGTGCTGGTGTCAGCGATTGGCTCAGATATGTAGAGCTCCTTGGCATCTAAGGACTCTTGTCCTGAGCTGTTTAGGCTGTGCTCCAGGTCGTACTTGGGCTCTTCCACGAACATGTTGGCCATGTCCATGTAACCACTGAGAACATCTGCATTGCCACGGCGATTAGCTGGCGTCGCACCTTTGCCCCGGGGCCTGGGGCTGCCAGTGACATAGAGACTGGAAGGTCTGCTGCTGTCACCGTCTCTGCCATTCTGACTGTGGTCTTTGCGGGGCGGGCTCTTGGGGCTCCCCATCGGCAGGTAGTTGTCCTCCACCAGGCCCTTGCTCACCTCAGGAGGCAGGACAGGCGGAGCATTTGGCCCTGGCTGATTGTCATAATCATAGAACTTCCCTTGAGAGCCGACAGACAGACTGCGAGTTCTGACTGGAGGCACTGGCGGCACTGTGGTGCTGATTGAGGAACCCGACCCTGAGCTATGCAGCTTGCTTCTCTGAAGCAGCGCTGGGCCTTTGGGGGGCAGCTCTGGTGGGGGGGTGTCCAGCTTACTTCGGGGAGGGGGTGGAGGGGGAGGTTCGTTGGCATAGATAGGTTCACGTATTGCCACAGAAACAGCCGGAGCCGGGACAGTGGCGGAGGGAGGGAGGGGGGCGCGAGTGGAAGGGGGTGAGCCAACATCTACCGGAGCAGGTTTGCTGGCCATGGTGGTGAGAGGGCGTGGGTAGGGAACAGGTGGAGCGAATGTCGTCGGGGGCAACAAGACATCGTCCTCCAACAGCATGTCTGTAGAGGCTGACAATCCCTCACTCCCAGAGCCAAACTCTCCTTCACTTTCCTCCTTGGGTGGCGAGGGCAGGGGCTTTTGAGGGGCAAAGCTACTCTGGCCAATGACAGCCCTAGGCCCAATGTGTGTCTCACTGAAGGAGCGACTGGGCATAACACCCACAGTGGACCTATTCCTCAGACTTGCAAGGCTGCCCCCTGCAGGATTTCGAAGAAGCCTGGATGGGACAGCGATGCAGCCGCTGTCAGCATCTCCACCAACATGAAGGTGGTTGCAGCCACTGTCTGTCTCCGCATCGTACTTGGCCAGGTTGACGTAGGGCAGTGGAGCGTTGAGGTGCGAGTCCAAGGGGATTTTCTCCAGCTTTGACAGCAGGTTGGGACTCAAGGGGCTGCCCGCACCTGTCCTGCTCTCCCTCAGTGCTGACACTGAATGGTCTGAGGCACTAGGGAAGGTTCCCGGTTTCCTGACTGGCGGTGCACTCAGGCCTGGGTCTGTTTTGCTGCTGATCTTCGGGGGCAGGCTTGCAGCCTTCTGAGCCACGTGGGCAGGTGTACTGCACCCAAGGGGAGGCTCCAGCGTGGTGATCCTGTCTTGCCAAGGGTCCATGCTATCTGTGAATGATTCATTCAGGGCCTCCCTCTCGGCGTTAGGGTGACAGCTCTGCAGCAGCTGGTCCAGCAGTATGATCTCCTCATGCAAGTCAGTCTCCTGCTTCTGCAGAGTCTGCAAGGCCTCATTGCGCTTGGTGGTGTCCACCTGGGCATTGACGATGGAGTCAAAGATGGTGGTGTTGAGACTGCGTGGAATGCAATACTCTCTGCCAGCCACTGAAGTCACCATCACCCTTCTTCCCTGTGATGCCGCAAGACTGTGACCAGTTTCTGCCTGAGAGGTAGAGTTGGGAGAATCCAGCCTCACCAGCAGCTTGGGTGGCTGCAACTGTCCAGATGTCGATACCACACCAAGGCTAGACAACGATGAAACACTGCTGGCTGCTGACACACCTTCCATCGACTTCTCCACGCAGCTTGGACCAGAAGCTGCCTCCAGCTTACGTGAATGTTTAGGTGGGACATCATAGATAGCCATCAGGCGCTGACGCTCCTGATTCTCGATGCTCATCAGCCTCAGCTTTTCTTGGAAGGTGGTAGCGCTGGCGCGGTGGAACTCAGTGACACTGACAGAGTGTCTCTTGCGACAGCCCCACTCATCTCCTTCCCCTCCCCCTGGCAGGCCCTGGCAGCACATCAGCATGGCGGAGCGGTCGGCACCTACGGCCCCGGCCCCAGCCCCCGGTGCCCCTGGCTGGTTGTTCTGCGTCCAGAATGGGTCTGGTGCTGCCAGGCTGTAGTCCAAGAGCTGAGAGCCTGAGGGGGACAGACAAGGGGCAAACCTGCTGAAATCGGCTGGGACACAGCAACATCAATGGTGCACCTGCGTTCTCTCCTACCAACCACGTACTGTATAACATGCCTTCAATCAAACTCGTCAGGGGCACATGAGGTTCAGTCAGCTACAACTTGATCATTTGCTGCAAGCATGTCTTTCAGCAAAGAAAAGAAAAAGAAAAAAAAAGAGGGATGAAAAGGATTACTTAGATGTCCATAAACCTGTGAGAACTGCATGTGTTTTGCCCACAAATGAAAGATGCTGATAGTACAGCTGTAAGTATACATACATGTGCGCACAGAAAATGATGGCAATGAAAGTTAACAATCTAACCATTGGTTGTAAGCTCAAGATGATTGACAGAAAACCCAAAGATCATTTCAAGTGTTATTTGATAAATCAGCAAATTGACCTGTATGCGCATGGTGATATCTAGTTAGTGGGATTTCTCAGCAGCACCTGAGAATACAGCCCAACACCATGAAAACTGATTAACCCCCCCCCCCCCCCCCCCCCCCCCCCACCCAAAAAGAAAAAAAAGAAAAATGAATGATGAATGGACCCAAACACACTTATGCAAGTCGAAAAACTGCAGATTTACAAGGAAGCATTTAAGAGAACATGCGGCAACAAATTTAATGATTTAAACAGATGCTCTCACCCAGGCTGCTTTGACTGATTTAGCTTTGAAGCTCCATAAAATATATTATCAAGCACTGAATGTAAATGAGAATGACATTTGCTAAAATGAAATCATGCAACATAACTCTAAGGAAATTGAGACACAGACTGGGACAGATGACAAACAAATGGACAGATGACAAACAAATGGACAAACAATAAAGCAGTTGAAGACACTGGAGCATACTATTCCATATTTTGATTTATTTTATATACACACAAATGAACATAGACTTAGAGGGCACACTAGGGCTGACAGGAAAAAGCATAAAGATGAAATTATGATATATGTAGGTATACAACTCTGTTAACTAATAACATTTTCTCTGGCAAGATTGTTAGCAACAATTTGAGGGGCATTTCTTAAAGGCCCAGGCAACAGAAGTGTTTGCTGAAGTGTGAAATGCATTATTAGCAAAGGCTGGCCACTGGGAAGAGACTTGTGTTCCTTAGTCTTTAAACTGAGACCTTACCCACTGGGTGAGACTGTTAGAGATAAAACACCCAGAAACAAAAAATGGAAAAAGAAAAAAAGAAAAATTTTCTCTCTTGAAAGGTGACTGCAAACATGCAGCAATAACAGTTCAGAATAATTAAGCTGGCAGCAGTAATGCACTGACTGAGACTAACACTGTGTAACAGATGTAATGTCTTTTTCTCTTCCTCTTCTTCTTTTTATATATATTTTTTTTAACATCACAAAACACCAATGACAGCATTTCCCTGTTCTGCATGGACCAGTAATTGACTTTAAGTTTAACTCACCATAAAACAAAAGAATTTATGAAGCAATGCTTGTTTTAAACTCATTACGAGAGAAGCAATTTCTCAACACACAAAGTAACAAAATGTTATCTACCAGTACCACTTATAAAACAGTGTCACACAAGAGGCTGTCCTGACTGATTAAAAAAAAAGAGACAATAAAACATATAGAACTTCTAAGAAATCTGACAATCTAACACAAGAATAATGATCTATTGTGTTTAAGAACCATCTATTTTGCCTCCAGAAACATCTAAAAAGAAAAAGAAAGCTCAATTTCAAACTTTGTTTTACAAAACGAAGTTTGAGAAACATTTTATTCTACTATACAACAGTCTACTGAACTTGCATTCAAACCAAATGATCATATATGCTCCTGCTTTACTTTCATAGCTAAAATTAAAATTTTAAAACTGTGCCGGTCCCTTGTGCAAGTTTCACCCATTTTTCAACATAAACTGATCCACTGAACAGATTTACAGTACACTTCAAAACAGCACTGTTGAGAGTGATCTCATTTCAAACAAACATACTGGATTTTTTAGCTCATAAACTGTTACCATAATGCAAAATGTTATAACCTGCATTAATCTATTGAAAGGTGCCTGCAAGTGCAAGGATGAAAACACTCAAATATACTTGGGGAAAATGCTCACTCACTTCAACTTTCTCATTCAGAGCATACTACCAACTCTCCCAGTTACTGTCTACCTTCTGTATTTTTTAAATAGTTTTTCTTCTTCTTTGAGAGCTGTTCACCATCAACATTGTGAGGATTCTGACATGTATTTTTATGTCAGTTTTGATGTGCTTCTAATGAGTTCAACCTGCTGTAAGTTTTCCCCCCCTTTTCACATAACATCTTTTGAAACTGATCTTTCATATATATATATATATAACTTCTCTTTTTAACAGATCTTTCCTGTAACTTCTCTTTTGTAATATTTTAACTAGAAAGTCTACTGGTAAGCTGCTTTGGTTATAGAAAATCACAAAACTCACACATAGAAAACAGAAGTGTCTACTCAATAACATCACACACAGGGAGCTGAAGAAAGCAGATGATCAAAGGAGTACTTACTTCGGTTGTTGGCAGCCTTTGCTGCAGCAGATGACTTTCCTAGACTGTTGACACGTAAAATCTCTGAGATTTCATCCGCTTGGTCTGTATGTACCGCATGCACCCCTGCACCTGAGTCAAAGCAGTTCCGCCACACAAGTCACAATCAACAAGGACAGTATGTTTTAATTTTCTGTGAAGTAGAATACCAGCATATCAGCATGGAGGGGTGTTGGCTGTGGGGGGACAGGGATGGGTATTACAGCAATGCAGTTTTCCCCATCTTCTTTTTTCTTTTTTGATTATGTTTTCCTTCTCTCTCAATCCAAGCATACAGTACACCCTATCCCTTCCAGGACACAATCACAAGCCTTAATTTAAATGTGAGCAAGTGCTCTTTGTACGTTTTTACAATAATCCCGCCCTGGTTATCAGATCCATGCAATTTCATTACTGTACTGTTAGTAACCTGGGAACCAGAGCAGACGACGCTTTTGTTTTGAAGCACTGCGTGTTGCGTAACGCCACATGGCCTTCTCACAGCCGACCGGCAATAGCCGCTGGTGTGCGCCATTTTCAAATCTGTTTACTCCCTTAATATTTTGACCGCTTGTTTGTTTACCTACTCTTTGTTTACCTAGTCCTTTTTGTGCACCAAGCCATGTGTAATATAATTTGGCATCTTAGAATGTTTATTTAGATCTTATTTAGATGCAGGATCGAGCTTAATCAGTAGCCGATGCCTCTCTGGGTCCATTCCTTTTATAGCCGTCGTCTGCATGGCGCGTTCTGTTTATGAATAGGCCTACTAGTGAATAGTAGTGAATCGTTGTTTTGACTCGATTAAAGTAATACTGTGTCGATCAATGCTTTGTCGTATAGTATTTTGCTTAGCTGAATTCATGTTTAGTGTTTATTTTGGGTTGAAATTAACTTATTAAGTATTGTGTACTGTAGAAGCTAAGTTGTATTCATAGACTACTTGGTATCACTATCAGCGCTGCTGCGACTAAAATAACGCGCCCCAGGCGAAAGTTCGCACCGATTGTTTTAGTGCTAGTCTTTGAGTGTGTCTTGCTTCTCTTACAGAGCGTTGTATTGTAATTGTTATGTACCATTTTAACCGTGGGAGGTGCTCTTTATTCTGATGTAAGTTTTATTGACAGTTATATTTTGTACATTGTGTTAGTTGTGATTTAGTTGTACGCATCTGCTTATAGACAGGTGCAAGCCATGCTTCCCACTCCTGTTGTAAATTAAATAAGTCATGTGTGTACATTTTGTTTATACGGTTTAAAAGGTTGTAACTGTAGCTTTTATTTGATGTATTTCATGTTTTAATTAGTTTAGTTATTGTTGAGGAAATGTATTTGTGCGGGCCAAGGAAACACAATAGTCAGCCATTTTGTGGTCCAGAGGGCCGATTTCATTGTAACGATAGCGTGTGTTCCTTGCGGCCCGCGCAGTTCTCTTATCTATGCGCGCGTGTGAGGATTTTGGGTGTGCTGAGAAGTTGTCTGCTGATGTAGAATAAAATCTGATTGCTGCCGTTCGCCTGCTGTGGTCTCCATTTCGACAGACTCCACTGCCTGTGTCCTGTCCTGTTCTATGCTCCACCCCCACTCCATTACATAAAAAAGAAAAGAACATTTAAGTCAAAGAAACCAAATGACCATCACCACCAAAAAAAATGAATAAAAATATGAACATTCTGCATCAGAAAAAAGACGAAGTCACGAACAGCAATTGCTCAGCTGACTTGCGATGAAGACTGAAAAAAATAACTTATTATTTTTCAAACTCTGTGACCTTAAAAAGGGCCATGGTCACCAGAAAATGCATGAAATGGAGAATTTTAATAAAATAACCTCACTTGAAGCTAAATGGTATCTGAACAAACAGGGAAGTACCAACACATTTTTCTGCAAGCCCAGTCACAGATCCATTATTTCCCTTTGTACATCCCAACACAATCTTGTCTGAGACTATAATTATGCATGTCACAACTGTAGGAATTTGACCAACTCAACCAGGTCAAACTTGCTAAGATGACACAACTGTCTTTTTTGGCCTTCTGACATCACTGTAACCTTGAAATCAGGTCACAGTTGCAGGTATGACTGAGGAAAACTCAATGGAAGTTATCACCAATACATGAGATTGCCAAGATCTGTTTTAAATTTCTGGAAAAAGCCAACATAATGGTTTCTGAAACACAGCTGTCTGCCCACTGGAACTTCGTGGAAGCATGTCAGATACCTCCATTAAACAGAATCCAAAGTCACAAAAAATGCCTTTTGTGTTTGATCTTGTCCATGAATACAACCATCATTCAAAGCTTGGCAAGGTCAAGGTTAATGAAAATGGTAGGAGTGGGTAAAGCTTAATAAGGCTGATAAACACCAACTTACTGCAAAGTTTAAAAGTTGTTGCTTTGACAGAAAACTTCAATCTCTGCTAGACAGCCAGACTACCACTTGGGAGAACATGGACCTGCAGCAGTTCTCACTATCACTTGGGAGAACATGGACCCAGAGTTCTCCCTAACACCTGGCAGAACATGGACCCATAGGCATCCTCACCAACATTTGGGAGGATATCAACCTGCAGTTCTCACTAACACTTGGGAGAACATGGACCTGCAGGAATTCTCATCTCATGAACACAACAAAATTTGGAAAGGAAACCAAAGAAGGAACCTGCAGAGATTCTCACCTTTTCCACACCGGGAACCGCCCTCAAAGCAGAACTTCCCATCCACAGCACCATAGCGCCTGAGGTCAGCAACGTTCCAGCACTGCAGGATGCGTGGAGGGACCTGGGCGGTGATGCAGAACTGGGTGCCATGGATCAGCAAGTTAACGCCTTCCAAAGGGATGCGACTACCTGAGGGGACCTTCACCGGCTGAACAGGGAACTGGAACTCTGCATCAGACAGTAAAAGTGGTTCTCAACAGAGAGAATACATAGCAGACATCATTTTGTCTATGAATATCACTCTATTAAAAAATACAATGATACCATCAACTGCTTCTTCTGCATCAGTTCATTTAAAATAAAAAAATTGCGCTAGTTTAGTAAAAATGCTGATGGGAATTTAACATTACTTAAAAATGTGTTTAAAGGAACATTAAAAAGACAAAGAAAAAAGGGACATACAATACATGTATGCTGCTTTGACCTGAAGGAGTACCATCCATCCTTAGTGATGTGATGAACAGTGAATGGCATAGCAATCAGTAATCACAGAATCAGGTAAGTCTGTTGTGTGTATACATTATAATATGTATACTCCACCATGGGAAAAGAATGATTTAATTTATGCAATTCCAGTCAAAACAGAAGTCATCAGTAAACAAATTCATGCGATTGTATGAATTTATTTATATCACCATGACAGTCCCGTCAGAATCTTCAAAAAGAGAGTAAGTAAGTAAGTAAGTTGGTGTTTTACGCCCAGTCAACCGGTAAGGTTATATCAGGGCGATACACATCTGATATTATATATTTAATTTTTAATAATGTGTATGTCTTAAAATGGATCTATATACAGCTTTAAAACCATGCTTAAAAGGTGAATATCACAAACATAACTAAAAATGATCTCAAATTTAGATTTTTCAAAAAATATTAATTTCTTTCAAAAAGTTAAAAATCTTCTCAGGCAAAATATCCTGAAACAATATACCTAGTGACTGAGCTGTAAAGTGGCTCTCTCTCATTTCAATAAAATCTGAACACGTAAGTAAAATATGTTTTATGGTTAAATGTTATCACATCCGATGCACACTGGCGGTTACTCACCTTCAATAAAAAGGAATGAGTAATAAAAGAATGGCCAATGTGCAATCGGGCCATCACAGTCTCTTCTTTTCTGTTTGTCTGAGGACAAACAATACATTCTTTTAGCACTGGAAATATCTGGTGTAATTTATTTTCCAGGAACTCATCCCACTCAGACTGCCACAGTGCTAAAAGAGAGAGTGGACATTAGAAAAAGAAAAAGGAAGTCACATTCACCCATATACCGCCCCACCCCCTCCACAAAAAGCAGAACTCTCCCTGAGGCAATGAATTCAGAACAAATTCCATGTGCCCATGTGGTTCAACCCCTGACATTCACTCTCCTTTCAATTTGTCAGCGCCAGATGACCTCGACAGCCATCACAGGCCAGATGACCTCAGGCAGCCAGCACAGGCGACACCCCCCCCCCCCCCCTCCCACCTCTCCCTTGCGCTGCCAGTGCCAAGTGTTGGCCATTAGCACAGGATATGATTTGACAACCATATGCAGGGCAAATCTGCACGCCTATTTCCACGCTGACGGCCCACCGCTATGCATCAGACAGTGGGGGAGAGAAATGATCTGATATGGGTTCCATATGGCAGCAGCTGGCGCGATTTCGGTGGTCTGGCATGTCTACCAGTGTGTGTGTGTGTGTGTGTGTGTGTGTGTGTGTGTGTGTGTGTGTGTGTGTGTGTGTGTGCACGGGCGCAGCGCCTGTTGGAACACATAAATGCAGACCTGCATCTGTAAAGTGGATACCGTGTCCATGGGTGGCCCAGAAGCATCATGACACAAATTCCTCCTCTTTTCTTTTTCACCAAATAAAACCTGTACCCCATTCAGCTGAATACTTCACTATTGACTAATTTAACCACTTTGTACAGATATAAATGCATAAATACACATCTTAAAAATAAAAAATAAAAAGAAGAAGAAGAAGAAGAAGCAGATAAAAATGCCAGTGCAGAGTGCTGAGGTGCAATCAGGCACAGAGCAGTTTATTCACGCAGTCAGTACAGTTGACAAATCTCTCTGTCATCTAATGCTATGTAATGTTACAGCAAGCCACAGGTAAAATTCAAATTATGAGTTTAAGCTGTCCAGAGTTTAAGCTGTCCAGCCACTATATATAGGTAGCAGCCAAAGCCATTCAGAACAGTCCGATTTCCAAGGACTGCTCAGCTGCTCAATACGTCAATTCAGCTTTTGAGGAAGAGCTGTCAGGAGCACACATTAAAAGTAGTCCAAGGAGGGACAACCCTGTACCTTTCATTTCCTAATTGCTTTTTCAGTCTTAAAGGGTATCTTTCTTTCACTCCATCTATGTTTTTCCAGTCCTAAACTGTAGTTTTTTTGTTTGTTTGTTTATTCACTGTCTCTGCTTTTTCTTCTTGTTTTTTCTTTCAGTCCTTGAATGATACTCGCCCTGATATAACCGTAATGGTTGACTGGGCGTAAAACACCAAGTTACTTACTTACCTTGAATGGTAGCTTTCATAATCTACTCCCTCTGCCTCTTACCTGGTAGTTTTCCTTTTCTCCTTTTGTGTTGTTTTTTTCCTTAGATTTTATTATTATAATTTTATTATTATAAAAAACAAAACAAAAACAAAAACAAACAAAACAACAACAACCCCACACCATTTTCGTCTTTAACAGGTAGTTTTCTTTTTACTCCCTCTATTTTTCATCCATATTGAATCATAGTTTTCTTTTACCCCCTCTGCCATTTTTCAGCCCTTTATTGGTAACTTTGTGTTACTCTCTAGTTTTCTTACTCCCTCTGCCATTTTTTTGTCCTTAACTTGTAGTTTTCTTTTACTCCCTTTGTCTTTTTTCAATTCTATATTTTACATTTTATTTTTCAGTCCTTAACTGGCATTGGTAACATTTTATTTTTCTGTCCTTAACTGGCAGTTTTCTTTTACTCCCTTTTTTTCTTTCAGTCCTGAACTGGTTGCCTTTTTCAATCCCTAATCCTTTTTTTCCAATTCCTTCTTAACTGGTACTTTTCTTTACTCCTGCTGCCTTTTTTTCTGTCCTTAACTGGTACTTTTCTTTTAGCCCCTCTGCCTTTTTTTCAGTCCTTTATTAGTAACTTTGTTTTACCCCTTCTGCCTTTTTCCCAGTCCTTAACTGGTAGTTTTACTCCCTCTGCCTTTTCAGTCCTTTATTAGTAACTTTGACCCCTTCTGCTTTTTCCCAGTCCTTAACTGGTAGTTTTACTCCCCGTGCCTTTTCAGTCCTTTATTGGTAACTTTGTTTCACCCCTTCTGCTTTTTCCCCAGTCGTTAACTGGTAGTTTTAGCCCCTCTGTCTTTTTTCAGTCCTTTATTGGTAACTTTGTTTTACCCCTTCTGCCTTTTTCCCAGTAGTACTTTGTTTTACCCCTTCTGCCCTTTTCCCAGTCCTTAACTGGTAGTTTCACTCCTTCTGCCTTTTCAGACCTTTATTGGTAACTTTGTTTGACCCCTTCTGCTTTTTTCCCCAGTCATAAACTCACAAACTGGTAGTTTATTCTCCCTGCCTTTTTTTCTGTCCTTTATTGGCAACTTTGTTTTACCCACTTTTTCTGTCCTTAACTGGTCCTTCTCTTTTACTCCCTCAGCCTTTTTTCAGCCCTTAAATGGTACATTTATATGCAGGTTGCTTAAGCAGGACATCATTAGACCTTTTTTTGGAGACATTTGACATTTTCGGCTTTTAGTATCACAAGGACATAACAAAAGTCATGTCTGGCAATATGTATCAGTTACAAATCACTAAGCAGTTAAATATTTTGCCAACATTATTATTGATTGCTTTTATATAGCACTATTCTCTGCTCGCAGACTCACACTGCTCTTGTCATATGTGATTCTGAATGAGTGACTAGCCTTTTTATAGTGCATCTTGAATATATCCACTCAAGTGGTACACTTGCTGATCATCAGGAAATAAGAGACAGCACAGAAAGTTGACCCTGGAGAAAAATATTCTCCCCCTGTTCTTGCCAGGACTTGTACCCCAGACATTTCCATCAGGAGTCTGGTGCTCAACCACTGACCGATCCAATTGTTATTTTTAGATTAAAGCAGTACATCTAGCCTGTCAGTGTTTCTTTCTTTCTTTATCAGAGCACTGTCCCAAATTAAGGATACTTAATCCTTAAATTGCTGGACAGGGACAAGTACTGTCACAGTGACAGTACTTGTCCCTATCCAGCAATTTAAGGATTAGATATCCTTAATTTTCACTTGAAAGATGAAAGAAAACTGAAGAAATTTCAAAGTTCTGATTTTTCTGACAGCCTTGTTCTCTACCAGGAAAGAATAGTAAGACTGAATGACATATCATAGTTCATGGCAACCAGAGTAGGAAAAAAACCCACCAAAAAACCTGCTCAGTATGTTCTGTATTGTGTCCTTAGTCATGTGACTTTCAGAAATGAGAGAGAGAGAGAGAGAGAGAGAGAGAGAGAGAGAGAGAGAGAGAGAGAGAGAGAGAGAGAGAGAGAGACACACACACACACACACACACACACAGACAGAGAGAATAAATTACACATCCTGAGTTCTCTCTGCCCCTCTTCACTGCTATCAATCCATCCCCAGCCCCCTACCCAAAGGGTAATTTTCTGTATCTGAATATGCTAGACAGTGATTACAAAAATGGCTTTTTGCCAACAGACAGCACTCTGAATCAGGATGTGTCCACACCAAATGGGATGGCACATAGATACACACAGTCACACACATACTGTCACACACACACACACATATGTGCAGCCCTCCCCTTACAATTGAATAAATTTCAAACAAACTTTCGGGGCCCCCTGTCATTTATTTGTGAGAAAGTTTAAACATCTCCCCTCAGTTGCCAGCACCAACAAACTGTGGAACAGCTTAAAGGAAGCTGTGCTTTACTCATGTTCAAACAGACCACCTATAAAGCAGGAAATACAGTGGATTTACCTGCTGTGATAAAAGCCTTGGACAGTAGGAGCTCTGCCACAATTATATATATATATATATATAATATATATATATATATATATATATATATATATATATATACTCTCTTGAGTTGAAAGGTTTCCACAGGAGAAACAAAAAACAAAACACAAAAACAAAGAATGAAACAAAAAAGGAACATTCAGCAAGTGTCAACCTGGTGGCATTTGAATGATATTTAAAATGAAACTCAAAAGTCTGGGGAAATCGAGCAATCAGTAGGTGTAACCTTCAGTCTGAATGTGTTGTTATGTCAAAATATGTTTGCAAACAGTGTAAAGATCTGGAAACTACCTTTCGACTTATTGCAACACACAGACAGACAGACAGACAGATGCACATGAGGGGGAACAAATGGTCCCTCCCTTCTCTAAATTCTGCCAGAAAACTAATCTGAGCAGACTCCTTCCCGCGTACCCCCTGCACTCACAGGTTTAGGTGCTCCTGAAGTGACAACTGTGCTTGAAACTGGAATTATTTTTTTTAAACAAAAGAAGAAAAAGAGAGAAAAAGTAAAAACAACTGTGCCTGGTTAATGCAGCAGCGCCTTTAAATGACAAATGCCCATGGTTTTCACACCCTGTGGTAGTAACCTCCCTGATTTAAACACCGGGCGAGAAGTGAACCAGTGATGTGAACCAGTGATGCACGGGACATCAGATGGGATGCACCTTAAGCACAGGGGAGGTACAGAATGAGATTGACTGCACAATGAATAACGCCTGGAAATTCTCCTTGACAGGTATGCATCTTTATTTTTTTCTACCGATGTTTACAAAAAAAGAAAGAAAAAAAGGTGAGCAGATACAACAGCTGCTGCATTGCTTCCAAACTGCTGCGATTGTTAAATTTTAAAGGCACAACAGAAGGCTTGCCCTAGGAGTACCAGGGAGAAGACTTGTAAAATGACTAGTGACTTGAGGTGCGAAGTGTGGGCTGTTGCTGCCAGGATGCAGAATGGCCACATCCTGCGCTGCGGAATGGGAAATGGAATTCGAGCTTTTGACTTATCTCTTATGACATATTTCTTCTTTACCTGAACTACCCCCCCCCCACCCCCCCCCCCACCCCCCAATCCCGATCACCCATGATTCAAACCTGCTCTACATGTGGCAGTGTCTGATATAACAGGTGAGAACTGCAGGTAACATATTACCCCCCCCCCAACCTGCCAAAAATAAAACACCCTCCTGCCCTCTCCTTTCAGCATACCCCCCCTCCCCCCCCCAATTTGTAAAAAAAAATCCCTCCTCCCATCTCCAGTACTTTCTTTTCAGCATATCCCCTCCAAAACACACACACACACACAAACAAAACAGAAAAACTAAATCCTCCCCTCTTGCCAGCACTTCCTTTTCAGTGTCTCTGACTCCATCAAAAATATTTCATGTCAGTTAACTGTTTCGGTCTACTCGTTCACACTTGACTGATAATTGACTTGTAACACTCAATCAACCATGACGGTCTGATCCGGGCAAATATTCATAAAGAGCGACAATAACTGAATAAAAAATATTTTGGTAAAGGGGAAGAAGTTTGTATACCTCTCAGAAACTGAAATGTTAAGCAAGGATTAAGTTAACTCTATTATCAGATACATGTCAAAGGTTCTTTGGGCCCCACATTAATCTTTTCATACTGTAACACACAGCACATGTGCAGTAAATGACTAGTGGATCTTGCACACCACACCACAAAACTTTACGATTCCGAACATCATCACGCAGGGGGGTGGGGTGGGGGGGAGCACACAGGCACACACACACACACAAAAAGCATCTTCTTCTATTTCCTGCTGTGAGAAATGGGAAGAGGAAATGGCTCTTAACTTATTTATATCCCCCTCATTTGAAGGGCTCCCCCTCTCCACCATGACTCAAACCTACTCCACATGTGGTGGTGGCGCCTTTGATAGAACAGGTGAGCATGAGGTTAGTTATCTCACACTCACACCCCCCCCCCCCCCCCCCCAAGAAAAAAGAAAAAAGATGAGCCAAGTTTCATTCCCAGTAAGGACTTCCTGGTCCATCACCTCACAACTTCTGTGTTGAAAGAAACTTCAAATTCTCAATTTGAAGTGTGTGTGTGTGTGCGAGTGTGCGTGTGTGTGCACTAGATGCTAGAATGCAGGGTTGGGCAGGGTTTCACTGAAGGGGTATTTATTTATATATTTATGGGTAGGGTTTCACTGAAGGGGTATTTATAAAATGTATTTAATAAAATTTTGAAGAAGAAGGGTGGGAAAACAAGTTACAAGATATTATGTAAGCAAGATTAAAATAAACAAGATCAAAACAAACAAAAAATAAAATAAGATGTTAGACTATACAACTTAGAATTTTTTGTGGTAGTAATAAACAAACCGCATAATACTGTGTAACTCAAGATTTATACTTATTTGTAATTTTGCTCTTTATCATTATTTTTGTCTGGTAAACTGAAAAACGCTATATGTACAAAACAATAAATGAACAAGAGTTTTTTTTAAATGGCATGTGAAAAAAAGCAGCAGCATGAAAACCTGATAATAAAACAAACAAAAATATCACACACACAAACAGCAAGAACAAAATGCAGGTGTTGGGGACAAAAAAAGAAGGCACAATTCAGCATGGGGACAAAAAAAGAAGAAGGCACAATTCAGCTGTTGTTTCAACTCAGAACACCCCCCCCCCCCCCCCCCACTTCCATCGAGCAGGAAACACCAAGACACCAGGGGAAATATTCGAAAAAGAAACGCAACGCCCACGGAGGAGAGAGAAATGTCGATGGGAAAACCTTTTCCTGACGTTATTGTGCACACAAACGTCTGCAGCGAGAGTAACAAGCGACGACATGATAGCAGAAAATCTGTCTACGCTATCGTCCTCGCGAACTCATTTGCGTCAAACGTCTAATCTATCATGGCTAACCCACTGAGATGAAACGCATCAGCTAAAGGCCAGCATTTTTGCCGTGACATTTCGCTCATTTCCCAACACACCATGTAGGAACGTCGCCGGCCCCAGCAGACTCCTCGTCGAAGCGCAACTCGTGGTCTAATTCACAGGGTGGTGCACCCCACCCCCCGTTTTGTTCCCCCCCCCCCCCCTTTTTCCCTTTTTCTTCTTCAGTTGAACCGTTCTCTGCAGAATTCCCTTTGTTCAAAGGCGTGACCTAGTTGAGTTTCCTCCACCACTCTTATTTCCTGGCAAAACAAGCGTAGGAATATCTGTCTCTTGATCCCCAAGCATGTCTCCGCCCTCCTCCCCCTCCACTCCCACCCCACCGTCTGGTCCCGTGATTCAGGTTTTGAATGTCTAGTGTCACTCAGACAGACAATTCAGAGGCAGACTGCAAACGGTCGGGAAAGGCTCGATCGACCTGGATCTGGAAGTGCGAGGGGACGAGTTGGTCTGGCAGATAGACGCGAGGAAAACAGAATTCTGGAATTCGTTTTCACGCCGCGTTAAAACTGTGTGGATGATAAATTATCTGGACGGAAGTGCGAGACAGTCGAAAAAATTCTCTGTACTTTTGGTTCCATTACCTCATCACTGGGCGTGTGCTGCGTGTGTGTGCGGAGCGATGGTGTAGGGGTTGGGGGATGAGAGGAGAGATGTACAAGGGTGTGTCGGGCTATAGCTTTTGCTGCTGTTGTTGTTTTGGGCTACCTTCAGCATATTATATCTATATACTGTATGTGTGTGTGTGTGTGTGTGTGTGTGTGTGTGTGTGTTGTGTGTGTGTGTGTGTGTTGTGGGTTTTCATTTTGAAATCCTTGTTCAGTTTAGACTAATTTAAGTAACTTTATATTCATTTGTTGATGTGTTCTTGTAATTTTACATTTGGTGATAGACAGCATTGTACAGTGCTAAGAGCTTGTGTAACTGTTGTTTAGGCACTGTATAAAACATATTATTAATATGATTTGTCACAATCTAGACACGGAAAAGGTTACCTGGGCAAAGGGAGTGGGAACGGTAGTAATGGTAGTACTGAAACTGCTCTACTGTTCCTGACTGTCCATATGGAAAAGAATACCTGAAATTCACTTTAACGTGACTGGCCTTCTCAAGGCATGCTTTGTCCAAAAGATAGAACTTTTTAAACAGAGTTCACAAGTGATGATTAGCAGGAGTAATGTACAGGACACTGTCAAGAGTCAGGGCTTGTGGTTTCTTTCAAAAAGTTAAAAACTAGAGTTGCGCACTCATGTTGCCTTATGTAAGAGGCCGTCAGTAGGTGTAAGGCCTTAATAAGTAATCTGCTTTTTAGCATCTCAGGACATTAAATGAAATGTATGGTGTGGCTGTAAGGCCTCTTTTCCCCGTTTCCACATAGCCCAGGAAAGATTAAGAGCAGGGAGGTGGAGCTGGGCTCTCATAGCAGGATGGTTTGTCTTGGTGCAGGGTTGTTCCTCAACAGTTGCTTTTTGGACACTGTCTTTGTGACTTTGCTCCACACAGCTGTTGAAACAGCAATTAGTGAAGTATACAAGTTGCTTGGCACTGGCGGGGTCCCTACCTCCTTAACATTGTTGTTCTGGCGGTGGCTGACTCTCTTCAGTCCTTCCGCACTTGGACGAGCTATTCATCTCTACCAGATCCCTACCAACCCCCCCCCCCCCCCCCCCCCACTGCCCTTGTCCCGTCCCCAATAAGCCTTATGGTTTCTGTGGACGAAAAGCACCATGAAAGAACTGTAAGGCCAGTTGTGACACTTGACGGTATTTTGTACATAACTACATAACCACTAATCGTCACTCATGAAACAGCTTTTAAAATGATAAGAAAACAACAACAAAACGTGGCGGGGCAGGGTCCATGATTTCAAAGTTTTCATTTTGACCCTTTCTGCCTGTTTGACAACACTTTTTGTGAAGGCTAGTTCTTATTAAAGCACTATGTACAGGGTGGTAAAACAATAACACATAAACTACCACTGACAGGTGTCCATAATGCCGTAACCTAAAGCGTCTAAGTTAATTCTTGGTGTCTTGCATGGTTGCACACACAGGTGTGTGTGTGTGTGTGTGTGTGTGTGTGTGTGTGTGTGTTGTGTCAGGGCAGGCGGTGGTGGTGGCGGGAGTTGGGGGGTGGGAACCAGAAGTTTACAACAATCAACGACTGTAAAGAAGGGGACTGAAGGGGATAGACTGTCTGAACCACACACGACACAACTGCCGGCAGACCGCGATTTTGGAGGGCTAGAACTACAGTTAACAGTAGAAGTGCGGCAATTCAGTGTGGCAGTTTAGTGCACAGCTTTCCCTCTTCTCCCCTCATCACCCTCGGTGCATTGTCTGTGGTTGTGACAGCATCACGTCTGACCCCCCTGCACCTGTGAACCACATCCCAGCTGTTTCGCCGCCGCCGCCGCGTTTAGTGTGGGGGGGGGGGGGGAATTCCCCCTCACACAACCTATCGATCCACTTCACCATAGGAAATATAAACTGAGTTGGGAGTCCGGCAGACTTCAATGTTCCGATCAAAACTCTGCTTCATGTTCAAATCAATCAGGTCCATTTTCACAGCTGATTTAAGGTACAAAAACTTTAGCTGGGCACCCAGTCAACGGCCGTCTCCAACGAACCAGTTTCGAAGGCTCCTTCGAATTAGTTCAGTCTACCAGATCCCTACCAACCCCCCCCCCCCCCCCCCTCCCGTCCCCAATAAGCCTTATGGTTTCTGTGGACGAAAAGCACCATGAAAGAACTGTAAGGCCAGTTGTGACACTTGACGGTATTTTGTACATAACTACATAACCACTAATCGTCACTCATGAAACAGCTTTTAAAATGATAAGAAAACAACAACAAAACGTGGCGGGGCAGGGTCCATGATTTCAAGTTTTCATTTTGACCCTTTCTGCCTGTTTGACAACACTTTTTGTGAAGGCTAGTTCTTATTAAAGCACTATGTACAGGGTGGTAAAACAATAACACATAAACTACCACTGACAGGTGTCCATAATGCCGTAACCTAAAGCGTCTAAGTTAATTCTTGGTGTCTTGCATGGTTGCACACACAGGTGTGTGTGTGTGTGTGTGTGTGTGTGTGTGTGTTGTGTGTGTGTGTGTCGGGCAGGCGGTGGTGGTGGCGGGAGTTGGGGGGTGGGAACCAGAAGTTTACAACAATCAACGACTGTAAAGAAGGGGACTGAAGGGGATAGACTGTCTGAACCACACACGACACAACTGCCGGCAGACCGCGATTTTGGAGGGCTAGAACTACAGTTAACAGTAGAAGTGCGGCAATTCAGTGTGGCAGTTTAGTGCACAGCTTTCCCTCTTCTCCCCTCATCACCCTCGGTGCATTGTCTGTGGTTGTGACAGCATCACGTCTGACCCCCCTGCACCTGTGAACCACATCCCAGCTGTTTCGCCGCCGCCGCCGCTGTTTAAGTGTGTGTGTGTGTGGGGGGGGGGGGGGAGATTCCCCCTCACACAACCTATCGATCCACTTCACCATAGGAAATATAAACTGAGTTGGGAGTCCGGCAGACTTCAATGTTCCGATCAAAACTCTGCTTCATGTTCAAATCAATCAGGTCCATTTTCACAGCTGATTTAAGGTACAAAAACTTTAGCTGGGCACCCAGTCAACGGCCGTCTCCAACGAACCAGTTTCGAAGGCTCCTTCGAATTAGTTCAGTCTGATTTGCAAACCGAACCCCCCCCCCCCCCCCCTCCGGCCCCCAAATCCCAAGAGCCCCTAATTGACTGCAGCGTCACCAATGGTAACGTAAACGTTCTCTGCCGGCCGCTATTCGGCACCTGGTACTGGTCTGCTCACGTGCACAAAATTATAAACAGCAGCTGCATCTGCAGGAAATCGGTAATTACCCAATGATGCAAGTGGTCTACATGCTGCAATTAAAACATGTTGCGCTGATTTATTTAATAAAGTAAATAACCACAGTCTGTTCGTTTTCCACTTTTTCGCGTGCAGTTTCTATTTCATGTGAATCTGACAAAACAAAACAACAAACCTTTCGGTTTTTAATCAACGTATCAATGTTTTCTACTGTCTGTCGAACCAAACACCAAAACACTCTTCAGTAATCGGCATGTCAATTTTAAAGGCGCATCAATCTACGCCGGTTGAGTTGACAAACCAACAAATCAGGCACGTTTTTTGACCTTCATGACAAAACCAAGTTCAACATCAAACCAAAGAACAAGCCTGCCACACTAAATAAGAAGTCCGAGAGTTCCACTTCCAGCCTTTTACTCAGACAACCCACACACAACCCACACCGTACCACCCAGCACACAACCACAAAACGGCAACACTCGAGCGTGTAATGATCACTATGATGTATCGAAACAGATCTCCCAACCCATTCTAATACTACCCCCCCCCCCCCCCCCCCCCCCCAAATTCCCAGACCTTGAAGTGTGAGTGCCCGGACAGCTGAGGCGCACTTCCCCAATACCTGCCCAAGTAGGAGGGGGGTGGCCCCGGAGGAAGGTTACCTTTACGTTCCGGCCACGCCGCGTACACGGAAACCGCCAACATCAAAGGCATGCCCCGCGTGCATCAGAGGGATCTGGGAAGGAAGCCATGATAATCATCGCACCTCCCACCGCCCACGTTACGTTGGTACCCAGACTCCGAGGCAGTTGTGTGTGTGTGTGTGTGTGTGTGTGTGTGTGGTGTGTGTGTGAATGTACGTGAGTGTATGTGCGTGCGTGCACGCATGAAAGTGTTGCCGGAAGGACCGAGGTGTGTGTGTGGGGGGGCTAATGATGCAAAGTGGGAATGCAGTCGTACTTGCTGAGCTTGGATGCGAGGCTCGGGGAGAGTAAACCTAGCCCGATCTTTCCACCTGGGCGGAAACTTTTGTTTCCAAATTGCAGTCGACCAAAGTCTCAAGGCCGTGCAGCTGACCGTCCTCTTCACCATCGGCCAGTTCTACACAACACATGGCCCCCCTGACCATCGGCCAGTTCTACACAGCACATGGTCCCCCGCACCATCGGCCAGTTCTACACAGTACATGGTCCCCCACACCATCGGCCAGTTCTACACAGCACACGGTCCCCCACACCATCGGCCAGTTCTACACAGCACATGGTCCCCCACACCATCGGACAGTTCTACACAGCACATGGTTACCCTGACCATCGGACAGTTCTACACAACACATGGTCACCCTGACCATCGGACAGTTCTACACATGGTCCCCCACACCATCGGCCAGTTCTACACAACACACGGTCCCCCTGACCATCGGACAGTTCTACACATGGTCCCCCTGACCATCGGACAGTTCTACACATGGTCCCCCGCACCATTGGACAGTTCTACACATGGTCCCCCACACCATCGGACAGTTCTACACATGGCCCCCGCGCCATCGGACAGTTTTACACATGGCCACCCTCAATCGGACAGTTCTAGTTCTACATATGGTCCTCCACACCATCGGACAGTTCTACACACGGTCCCCCGCACCATCGGACAGTTCTACACATGGTTCCCCCTCACAATCGGACAGTTCTACACAACACATGGTTCCCCCTCACCATCGGACAGTTAGAGATAGAAAGAAAACATAATACGAAATAATACAAAAATAAGAAACCACACACACACACATGCACACAAAGTTCACACCAACCCAAACGCGCGCACACACACACACACAAAGGAAAGGAAAGCATAACAAGAACTCGACTCCAAGTGAAAATGAAAAAAAAGAAACGAACAAGTATCCACGGTAATCCCACCAACGTTTAAAATCGAAGCCAACATGCTCAAACACTCAAGACGGCGACACACACACACACAAAGTCCACACCAACCCAAACGCAAAGTCTTTGCAGACACGTGCCAAGAGCTAGTTCTATATATATATATTCCTCCCCCCACTGACCTTGGCCCAAGCTGCGCCGGATCTTGACCTCGAACTGGATGAGGTACTCGCGGGTGTCGAAGGCGAGGAGGGTGACGTGCTTGTGGCAGATCACGGCCAGCACGTTGCTCTCCCGCTCCAGGGTGAAGCCCGACTCCAGCCCCAAGTAGCCATCCAGGGGGAAGGAGGTCTTCACCTTGCCCCCGGCCCGCAGCGCCTCGTGTACGTCCTTGTACAGGACCAGCTGCAGTCGGTCTGCAAACACCAGATGGAACGCGGTGAAAAACGAATTTTAGTTGAAGACATATATGTGTGTGTGTGTGTGTGTGTGTGTGTTGGGGGGGGGGGTTGTTACTATAGATTGTGTGTGTGTGTGTGTGTGTGTGTGTGAGAGAGAGAGAGAGAGAGAGAGAGAGAGAGAGAGAGAGAGAGAGAGAGAGAGAGAGAGAGAGAAATAGAGACGGGGTAATGATTGATGATCACTTATATAGCGCTATTCTCCGCTCTCTTGAGCAGACTCACTGCGCTGCATGTGGTTCTACATGAGTGACAAGCTTTTATAGCGCGTTTTTGAATATCCACCGAAGTGTACTTACAGCGCTGGCATGGCTGGTGCCACATGAAACTGCAGCCATCTCGGCGCAAGTTCTGTGTACACCATACAACCATGTCACTTCACGCAAAGCCACATACGTAAGGTGTATGCGTGTTTAGCTGTAACCTGGCACCTGCACCTTTGGCAGAATAACCGGGATCTTTACGTGCTACTGCGGTAACAGGGGGGTGGAACGGATACCGAAATAAGAGTCGGCACAGAAAGTCGACCCTGGAGAAGAAAATTATCCCGCCGCTCCTGCAGGGATTTGAACCCGCGACCTTTCAGTCACGAGTCCAGCGATCTAACCACTGAGCTATCCCCGTCCCCGTAATGTCATGTGAACCGCACAGAGAGCGAGAGGGAGTACTTCAACTAAAGTTAAAGGAGAAGAATCCCCCCAAAGAAGAAGAAAAAAGCAAACAAAAAGCAAGGATGTGAACACCATTTTTTGTTAACAATAAATATCTCCATTAAAAAGTACTGTAAATATACATGACGGAGCTTTGCGCGTCGCACTGTCCCGTAGACCTAAAATCACCCAAGAACTACAATAAAAGGATTGCCACGTAAATGAAACCCACGCACGAGTCAACAAATGTGCTTTTCTGTCCGTCCTGTCTTGGGTGTCTGTGGAGAAAAGGTAATTTACACAACGTAAATATTTCGCTTTTCGTTAAAATAGATCAAAAGAAGCTGCTCCCATTTCGCGCGCTATCCGATCCTAGATAATGGCGCCACTGATTCTGCATCGACAGTGACAATTCTTGCCGGGTTAATCACAGTTTGCCAAAGTGTCAGAGATCGTGCACCAGACCTGGAAGACAAAAATTATATATATAGCAATCCGTTGTCAGTTTTTCAGTGCTACGGGGGTGGTTTGCCGAGAAATACTACTACACTTTGAGTCACAGTGACAGGATGAACAGACTTTTGCACTCGTATGCCAATGCTGTATAAACAGAATAATAGACGAAACTCATAATAGCGGACAGTAAGCATTTCCAAATTGTTACCGTTTGAACTTAAGATTGTATCCCACATCTTCCTGAGAAAAGCAAATAAAGTTAAGGTTGGATGGAAGTGAGAATTGAAAAAGGTGGTGTTTTGGAAAAGCAATCACAGGAAATAAGGCCGGGCCGATGCAGGCACCTCTGCATAAACTCCTGCCAGTACAGCCAGGCTGGCATGGGTCAAACGCGCCATGTTTGCCGACTACCATAAAGGGGAAGAAGCACAAAAAGGGAGATGAAAAGCAAAACAAAATACTGTGAACTAGCTTTGAAACATTTGTTGGTGAACCGGGGAAGGCGGGGGAGAGGTGGGGGTGGGGCGACGGACAGGGGGTGGGGGTCGGGGAGAAAAGAGAATTTATGACAGTTTTCGCTGGTTACCAGTCTACCGAGCTGGTTAAGACTACAATTTTATCAGTACCTCAGGTGACATGATGTCCGTGAAGAACTTGTAAAAACGTTTTATACAGCCACTCCTGACATCAACTTTTGGAATGACTTGCAGAACGCATCCAAACAAGACAAAAACAGACTCGACAAGAACAAAACAAAAAAGTCGGGTGGGGTGGTGGGAAGAGGACAAGAACGCACAGACACAACTTATCGACTAGTGACAAACTGAGGATAATAACTGAGTGCACGCACACAAATACACACACACACACACTCATGCTGACAAATAATCCTTCCATAACGATAATAATTAACGTAACAACAACAAATAATTAGGGAGATCTTGCACTGCGCATATTTATAGTGACTACGGTATTCAGTGTCCACTGGCCCATTAAAGTTACCAGCAGGGAGAATCCCGTTTCTTGCCCCGTTCGGTACCGGCGCTGACGCCTACACCAAAGGCTCCATCCAACATGTGCATCAACATGTTAACAGGGCAACAGCGCGTAGTGCCTGTGAAGGGATTTCAACACTTCAGTACGGCTGATGACCACCACCACCACCACCACAGGTCACATCTCCAATTTGTATACAACTGCTGGCGTTAAGGAACGATTCTAGGGTGTGAATAACTCCGAGGATGTGCTTTTGCAGCAGTTTCCCCCCCACCTGACAGAGAAGCTCCACAGGGGGTCGGGCAACGGGTCCTGCACAAAACCAGTTCAGACTGGAAGCCCCGGTTTCTGACTTACTCTAAACACACCTCGAAACAAACTGCCGACTCCTCACTCTGAAATTACTAGCGGCAATGAACTGCTTCCGGCTCGCGCTAAATTAACACCGAAGACCGACTGTGCTGTTAAGGTTACGGGCCATGAACATCGTTTCCATCCTCAGCTTAAATGTATTAAGCACGTGTAACACAACGGCGGCTCAACCGCCCATTCGCTGCCGTCCTAAGTTCCTTTTGTCCATTTCCTTCGCTTTGTTCCGGGCATATCTTCATTGCTTGTCTTTTTTTCTTCCCCCCCCCAGAATGGATGTGACAAAACCGAATCACAGCAAAACGAGGCATTCAATTTACACGCACGTCTGACTTAAAGAGTAACAGCAATGAAAGCACACACACACACACACTGATTTCTCAGCCATACAGTCTCAATTCCTTCTTCTGAACGTCAAAATACAGCAACAGCGGCGATGGATCGCGAAGCGACTTTCAGAAGGAAAACGGCAACAACACCCTTCAGAATCGGACCAAACCCCCACAGATGACAAATCTTGAGCAAAGCGGTTGCTGAAAGAGAACTCCAGCGTGGAACTGGAAGATAGAGAGGTATGTGAACATGCCGATAGCATCTGACATACTCCGGACGCCAGACAATGAATGAGCTTGTAGTCGGAGACGTTCGGGATCTCAACATCTGCTCTATCCTTTCCAGCAGTCGGAAATTGTCGTCGCTGAGTAAACATACTCAACATATATGCTGACGAAAAGCGACGTACGAAAGAAGATAGGCAAGGGGTAGCAGGACTGGGTTTGGGGAAGGGGTAGTGGTGGTGGTGGGGTGGATGGTCGAAAACTACTAACATTGGCCAACAATGAGCCAAAATCAAGATCAAAGTGGAACACAGATCATACTGTTATGTCTATATTATACCCCACCTCCTCCAGAAAAAGCAAGGGAAAAAAAAGAAGCGGTTACACAGTAACACGAAAAAAGTGGAGGGAGTGAGAGAGAGAGAAAGTGGGGTTGGGGTCTGGGGGGTGGGGAGGAGGCAGCGGCGACGAAGAGCCAAGATGCCATACCGATGACCTGGTAGGAAGTTTACTGATCTACCGACTTCTTTTGAAAAGTGATCAGTGATACATATCCCTAATCGCAAATTCACCCCGCACCGCCCCTACCCTTCTAGAATGTAATAATGTAATAATTATCCCCTCACCGTGCTGACGAGTTTCCGGTGCACCAACTTCCCTTTGATATCACAAACTGTACCCCAACACTCCTTAAAGACGGTAACTCTGGGCCTGAAATGCTGCCAAGACTTCTGCTGTTCTTCTCCGCCGTTTTGCAAGTCGTCAAGTACTTTTAAATGAAAGTAACCTGCGGGAGATTTTTTTCTCTTTCCCCCCCCTTCAACAGTCGATATACATTAATTTCGTCCATGGTTTGTATTCAATCCTGCTTTCAATGAACCCAAACCTCAAAAGAGCCTCTTCAAAGGATGCCTGACAGTGGGACAGAAGGGGGGAAGGGGGAAACTGTACTCTTCCTCCTATCTCTGCATGCAAGTTTTGCATGAAGTTTTATGCCAGGGCATGGGTGAGAAAGAGTGCATTTTTGCGCCCTGCCAATGGGGCTTTCTTTGTCGGAGCCGCACATCAAGCACGGAGCTATCAGCTTCCTGGCCAGGCGGCCCACTGAGATTAGCGCGTCTCCCGGGAGTTTAAACTGTCACCACGATCAGCACACGCCGCCCCGAAAAATGAAACCAACTGCGCCATGGGTGTTCTTGTCGTAGAGGCAGTGGAGTAAGGTCTTTATTCGCCAATGCCCCCCCCTCCCCCCCCCCCCCCCCTTCTTTCTTGTCCTGTGTGTGTGTGACCATGGCCGTATGTATGTGTGTATGCATGCATGCATGCATGCACACACACACACACACACGGCCATGGTGTATGTGAAATATTTATATCTGGCATATCTAGACAACAGACAGAGAGTGAATACAAGTTTACACGTCAAACGCTCGTGCTCCGCCTCAGATGACCTGTCTGCCCTTTTTGTTCCTTCTTCTTTACCCGTCTCAGTTCATTTCTCTTTTCAAAGCGAGGGTATACGCTGGGTTTTACAATGACAGCACTGGAGGCTATCTGGTGCACTCAGAGCTTTGCTTTTCACGCCATTTTTCTTCCCTTCCTTGCAAACTGCGCAGACACAATATTCAAAACAGCTCAATACATTTGTAGGTCGTTTTAAATGTCTGATCAAGTAAGGTTACGATCAAACCAAAGGGACACTGCGTAGTCTCAAGATGTTAACACTTTCTGCATTCTACGGTGCTGGTTAAGTTCACTCCTCAGGGGGTGAACTTACGGAGTCGGAAACACTGTCCTTCTGACAATGGTGGTACATAAGATTTTATTTTTCGCTGCGAAGCGCACGTTTGCAACTGCAAAAATAGTTTAGCACATTAAAAGCACACTTTTCACCGACAACGTTACTGTTGCACAGCTCTGCACATGGATCTATATAAGTTCTCGGCTCTGCACAAACGGGAGACAGCTCGACCAACAACAACTCGTTTTAGTAGATGACAAACTTGCAGCAAATTTGTACTGCAAAGGCGACTTTTAGCAATAGCTGTCCCTCAAAAAAAGAAAAGAAAAAAAAGGCCATTTTTGTCGCAGCAGTGTTACCTCTCATTCTTGAAGCTGTAAAAATTAAGCTGTCGCTAATGAGCTGCAAATGTACGCTTTGCAGGCGACAAAATCTGCTGGGGCAAGACCAACTTTCCGATTGTGGTAGCGACCGCCAGTGATACCTTTCATCAGCGTTGGCGGGCCACCTGCACTGTTGCCGATTTGTACGGCTGACAGGACGCACCCCCAAAAAAACAACACCAACAACAAAAAACAAACAACCTACACACAAAACAACAATCTTCCCGCCCTGCTTACACATCCTAGCGGTGTGTGTACTGGTAAAGGTGTTAACACACTGGGCTGGCGAAAGTCAGTGTTACCCTACTCTTTCAATGTCCGAACCAGCTTAAAACAAAAACATTTACCCCCCACACACACACACAAAAAAGGGGGGGGGGGGTCAAAAGCTAAAACTACCCCGTCCGTCCCCCTTCCCAGGTCAAAGAAAGTATAGACCGGAAAATCTCTGCCCATGAAGGGCCACAGGAAGTTGGTGGAGGCAGGTTCGAGTGCGGGAGAGGAAGGGATAAAGAAACAACCCAAGATGTGTTTTGTCAGCCAATAAATAGCCTGGCCCCTTTGACAGCCGAGCGAACGCTGTGCTTGCTAGGACTCAAAGAGTCTGGCCTGAAAACATCTGGCGGCTTGCTATACAGGTACAAGTGTTGAGCTCCTCTGTCATAAAAAGGAGACGCGAAGGGCTGGTGAGCGCGCTCGTCCGGCTCTCTCAGCACATTGAAACGTTTTGCGAAGTATCCGATCCTAGGCACGCAAACGCACGTGAAACCAGTTTCTTCAGTGCGCGCCGCGGAACATCTCTGTTTCCTACTGGTATGAATGCAACAGTAGACCATAACAATATGCTAACTGTAACCACCCTACATAGAGGGAGGGCCCGACAGCAAAGCAGTGGTTACACAGGCCGGATACAAACAGCAAGTTACCACCGAAGATTTAGAAAACGGGGTAAACCACTCCAGCGAAAGGACCCAAGACGAAAAGACGTGGCTGCAGCACTGCTCAGACAGAACACAGCCAGCGCCTTTGTTGAAAGCTGCCCGCAACTTACCATTAGCTCGCCTCCCCACCCCTTTCAGTTCCAGAAGACAAAAGCCCTATTCATCCACCAACAGCACGATCAAATGACAAGCACCACCCTCTTTTCGCCCTCTGAGAAAATACGCAAGAGGGTAGCCATTACCGTCGTTATGGCCGCTCTCACGACGAAAAGAATTTAACTGAAGACAATGCCAGTCCTCCCGACCCGTCTGGTACCTTCCCTTTCCCTCACAATTCACAACAGACTTTCCACATGCGTGTACACTGTATGTATTTCGACAAACAAAATATTAGAGGCTCGAAATTCTGTCTACGCATTGGAACGAACGAGAGGCTACGACTTAGGAGTAAATTGTCTGTGACAAATGCACGTTATCAAAAAATGTGCTAGATTCTCTTGATAATTATTATGCACGCACTTTATCACAGGCTAGTGACAAGAGCGGCCGACTAGTACTGCTATACTGCCACTGACACCCCCACCCCACCAACAGCAATGCTTCACTTTAACTCAAGGTCGTTCTGGCACTGCAAGGCTCACTGGCAGACTTCAAAGGAGAGCACTACAAGAGCAGTACCATAAAGTTTACTTCAAGAATCAAACACCGCCGATCATCAACAGAACAGGTCCGCAGCACAGACCTCAGTGTTAGCTATTCAAATAGTCGAGAGCAGAGCACTCCAAGGCTCCAGAGACGGGTCGAGCAGGGAACGAGCGGGGTGGCCACTCCTGCAGCGCTGACCACTCCACAAGGGCCCGTGTTTTCATTCCCGCAAATCAGCGGTCTGCACAGGTCATTACCGGTAAATCACTAGCAGCTCACGCGGCTCAGGAGATGCTTGGCCATCCCCGTTCCCTTGACGAAGACTGCACCCAGGCCCGTTGTTCCTTACACTTGCTTAACGCCCGGTTATCTTTGGAGGGGTACTGGCGTGGCCCGATTCCCAGGATGAGGGGGAAGGGGCTATAACTAGCTAACACTACACTGTCACCACCAGATTCTGCATAACGACGGGAAGCGATGAAAGACATTTTAACGCTGCACCAAATGTGAGGGGCAAAGTCACACGACGGTGTCCACAAATCACCGTTTCTGAAGAGAATAGAGAGCCGAAGCGGGCGATCCGTTAACAATACCAGCCTAGCGGTACGCAAGGCCAAACCGGCTCACATGCCCTGATTCTCTAGCTAATAACGTAGTCCTTAATCAAAGTTAGATTACTTCACACTGTCACAGAGTGAGACACCCTGGGCCTTGAACCTAATGGGAACCTTCAACTTATGCCACGTCCTGCGTTAGTTGCATAAATGTGGTGAAGGTGGGGGTGTTCAGTAGACTTGTTTAACGCTGAGTTGTCTCTGGAGAAGTACTGGCCAAGGGGTCAGGACAAAACGATCAGGTTTCATTCAAACAAAATGAGTAACTTAAAACTGCAATGCTTTCCAATGTACAAGCTGGCTCTCAGAAAACATTGGTGTCAAATTTGCCTTGATAATTTGGCTGTAGAAGGTGTGCACTTGTAAAGACTAGTGAATAAAAAATAAAGAGTAAATCTTTTTCCTTCTTCCAGTATTGGTACAGCTTACACAAGCTTTCCATTAAAAACAAAACGGGCTGACATGCGCTGGTACAATTTCATAACAACTCATAAACAGTGACAGGAAATCAATATTTTATACATTTGTCAAGAGCATGGTTTCATTATGACTACACATTTTTGTACCGAGTTTTGTTTCACATAACTGCCAGTTTCTATAAAGCAAAGCTTTATAAGACCTCCGATGGATTTTTCCACACATTCCCCCCCCCACCCCCCCTTTCGACTAAAACTAATATTCTGATCGACTAAAACAGGCACAGACACTATTACATAATTCTTCCTCCCAACGTGATCCAAACTTCCTAAAGGCCTAGTCTTTTCCGGGGGTGTTTGTGTTAATCATCGCAGAGACTAGAAGTGGAAGACGTTTGTGTTTTATTGACATTGTACCATACACTAAGTGTGCTATACTGGTGAGCCAAGCCCTGGGCCAGGATTACCGATCAAAGGGGGCCGTGACTCAACCGCACTTGTGTGGGTGCGCTGAGTCAGTCGGCGCCGGGCTCTGTCCCGGTATGTACCACAGTTGGAACTGGTGAGGGTCACTCAACCGAGTGATTAACTCTCATACTCCCTGACCATCCCCTTCCGGTGCTGTTCATGGTCCATACTTTAGTTGGAGGTCACGCCACAAAAAGCAAAACCCCACTGTGTTGATTCTAGGTATTTGGATCTTTGGTCGCTACTATCCGGATAACATATTTTAAGCCTGGGACACACCCCGCTTCTTTTTCTTTCTTCGGTAACTTTTGTATAGTCTTGAAAACCACCATGGTGTTAAAATGGATAAACTTTTTCTTAATTCTTTTAAAAAAGAAAAGAAAAAAAAGTGGGGGGGGGATTGCATTTTTTAAATGCCCCAAATGCACAAGAGTACTGACTTCCCAGGTTGGCCAGAAACATAACATGTACGGACTTATATAGAAGACTGAAGAGCAGCTGCTGTTGGCACATCACTTTAATCTGATAAAACTTTTAAGGTGTTTCTCTTGGCAAAGTGGAACTACCTTTTTCCAATGGGCACCCCAAACCTTTAAAACCATGCAAAAGTGGTCTTAAAAGAAGGGTAGCCCTCAGGCAGGAGTTCATCTGCATCAAAATAGGAAGGAAAAAAGGTGGTTTTAAAAGAGAGGAAGTCTCTCAACAGAGGTTCTGCTGTATTACCATGACTGTACTTAAGCACTCTGCACGCCCCCCCCCCCCCCCCCCCCCCCCAATTCAAAATATGTGTATTTCCTTGCTATACACCAAACTGGCAAACAGTAAAAAATGCAAGCATCACAGAATGTGAGGCTCTCCTAGTCCTGCACCACCTTTCTTCTGACATAAAGATACAACAGAACATGGATGTTAATTAACAGCATTGCATGTGATGTATTTATCACACAATAACTTTAAAGAGGCCAGAAACAAAAAACTAACATCATGACCATGGCTAATTTTGAATGCACTCTTTACCAACAGCCTACACAAATTAATATTTTCGTGGGGATAGCTCAGTGGTTAGAGCGCCGGACTGGTGACTGAAAGGTCGCGGGTTCAAATCCCTGCAGGAGTGGCGGGAGAATTTTCTTTTCCAGGGTCGACTTTCTGTGCTGACTCTAATTTCGGTATCTGTTCCACCCCGTGTTACCGCAGTAGCAGTAAAAGATCCCGGTTATTCTGCCAAAGGTGCAGGTGGCAGGTTACAGCTAAACATGCATACACTTTATGAATGTGGCTTTGCATGAAGTGACATGGTGCATGGTTGTATGGTGTACACAGAACTTGCGCGAGACGGCTGCAGTTTCATGTGGCACCAGCCATGCCAGTGCTGTAAGTACACTTCGGTGGATATTCAAAAAACACGCTATAAAAAGCTTGTCACTCACGTACAGCCACATGCGAGCGCAGTGAGTTCTGCTCAAGAGAGCGGAGAATAGTGCTATATAAGTGATCATCAATCAATCAATCAATCATGCTGATCAAAATACCTTCATCAACACTTGCCACCAGCAAGCTTCATCAGCCGCCGACAAGTTTCTTCATTATTGATGTAGAGTAAAACAAACTTTAGTTTTTATCCAAACATATGACATTAATGACTGTCTTAAGGTTCAAGATGGAAGTTCAAAAGCTGACAAATTATTACAGTAATAGACATGATCTTAGTTAAAACTCATATATATCACACTCTTGCAGTCAGGCTAATGAAAAGCAGGTGCATTCAGGTCAAACGGCCATTCCATGGAACAGGACACAGGTAATTAATGGCACAAGACTAGTTATTAAGTTACTGTGACTGTAGTGCCACTGCAGCAGGACTACTCCAGTCAGCACAGGTAATCGGGTGATCATATTCACAATGGTATCCCACTCTGCTGGTCAGCAGCATACATTATCATTCACAAAACTAAGTATTAATTAATCAAATTCACTGACAGACTGTGAAGAAATCAAAATGACAGGAGTGTTTCATGTTGAATCAGTTGAATCGTAACTGCAGAGCAGACTAGTCCAGTCAACCACAGAATTAGTCACACTCACAGCTGTTATTTTTGTGAGTTTGGTCAATTTTGTTTTGCATTTGCTCAAGGTCATGCAATTGCAAATACCATTTCACACCCACACACACCCACACTGCTATCACACACATTTAACTTGTTACAGCACTCATTTGACTTAAAGCTAAACTAAATCCTTATGACAAAATGAAAGAAGAAAAAACTGAAACAGTATTTTTGTAAAGGTGATGTCTGATAATTTATGCAAAATAATGACAATGTTTGGACTAAAAGGTGATACTGTTTCTCGTCAGATCTGACCCATGTGCCTTACGCAGTCAGCAGCATCTTATCTGTGAAATTTGTATGTGTGGAAAGAATGATAATATTTTGAATCTGAGCCAGGGTGAATGAATCAAACTGTATACGATAGCAAACTGATCAGTAGTCTCTTCTGGGCAATCAACAGAGCATGCAACTGAAGAAATGGGAATTGGGATTTAGAACTTTCCTGTAGGCACATTCATACTGTGATACTGTCAGCACATGGCAGTACTCACTCAAATGGTGGAAGATTACTAAACCTTACCAATAACAAAATGCATGCTGACACATAATGCAAATAAGAGAAAATGGCAGTAACCTTGATTTCCATGTCTTGTTAACAAAGTCAAATGGTACACAAGAAGTGGGTTAGCCAACAGACTGTCTATCCTGCTGTGTTCATCTCTGGAAAATGATGCTGCATACCATGTTCCAGTTGATTAAACTTGTTTTGGCACATTCATGAAATGTTTCCACTTTCCTGTATTATGTCCCTTTTCTTTCCTTTATTTTGATTGTTGGCAATGAGTAACACCACCAACTAAACTTCACACTTTATTTTCAGGAGCACCTTGCGCTTATCTATGAAACTTTTTTAATTTTTGACATGAATTTCAGGGTGTGTGCCAGAAAAGCTTTGTAATGTGGAAATCATGATTATACGTGTCCTTTAGTCAGCATCACAGAACTTCTTTTTTTCCATTGCCAAATGCTGCATACCCATCACACTTTCTGCCTACACACAAAGTCCAATGGAGATTGAAAAAAACTTTTAAAAAAAACTATTGTCGTGTAAAGCAATGACAGTTTAAATCAAATTGTACACCAGTGTCTGTGCTGACACTGGAATTAACTTTGGAGGATGAGAATGTGTGGGTGAAATTTTACTAGAACCAGTAGAAGTATCTTTGTAGGTTATATTGTCACTTGTGCTACAATATAAATTTAAATAAACAATACACTTTTATACAGTATATTTAGTTTCATCCTGTTAGTGTTACACACAGTGTAATTAATTACCCACTGTCACCTGTGATTGTGAATGATGGTGTGGAATAAATGCATGCTATCAATAATTAAATAAATGGACAGTATTCTTACTATTGTGTACTAATAGTAGTAATACTAATAAAAACTATAACAAACCAACCCTGGTGCTTTCAGTTTCAGACTTAAGCAATATAAAAAAGAAACTTTGAAAGCAAGATCTCTTAGAGTTAGTAGCTAAAGAGGAACAAACCTTCTCAAAGAATTTTTGGGGGTTTGTTTGGTATGAAACTATGTATCAGTTTTGGTTCTTTTAGTAAAAAAATTTTTCTTCTGTAGAATTAATTTAATTTTTCCCTCCATCTGCTGGCTAATTTGACCAAAAATTGACCAATTATAGTCAGTTAAAAATAGCTTCAGGTTAACCCATAGATCACCCCATTAGCTTTAAAAAAAAGCTGCAATATGTTATAAAAAGTTTACTCCACTGAAAAACAAAACAAAAAACTATTATATATTTATATTTCTTCCATGGCCTGTACACAAAACTGAGAGCTTCTGATATTCCATCTGTGATGCCACATTTTGGTAACACTGAAGTGAAATAAGGAAAAGAGATCAAAATTCAAGAAAGAGTGTATTATTAGATTTTTTTTATTTTTATAAATCAGTGTTGCTGACAACTTATAAAATACAAAATCAAGTATCAATCACAATTTTTACAGCTGATCATGTTCTTTTCATCTGTTCTAACTTCTAAGAACTTGCTAGTTCCTTTAAGAGTTACAGTGCAGATAGATCTACAACTAGTACAAGGCACCATCAAGTGTCATAGCTCACCTGTCATACATCATTATGTTCAGCATAAAACTGCAAAGTGTGTTTTAAGCAATACAGGGGTGAGTCCTGAGGTGTTGAGCCAAAGGTGATGGGAAATAAAAAGAAAAAGAATCCCTTTTCCCCTCAGTCCCTGTCCTGACCAAGAGTTGAACCCATACTAGCTCAGCCATATTCAAAGGACCACCCAGCTAAAGGCCCTTTCAAATAATAAATCACATGAATCTGAATTTATGATGAGACCATTGCAGCACATTCATTTTATTTTATTTTTTTATGCTTTCCTCTGCTGAGAAATGAAAGAAAGTTTAATTCAACTACTTAAAAAAGAAGGGACATCACTCAGTCAATGCTGCTTTCCACTGCTGAGAAATGAAAGAAAGTTTAATTAAACTACTTAAAAAAGAAGGGACATCACTCAGTCAATGTTCTTTGATCCACTGGCCACTGCACAATCCTGGGTCACTCGGTACAATGACGATTGTTCAAGGCTGAATCACATCTAAAACCTAAAATCTTAAGTTTTTTTTCGGACGGACAAAGTGCATGCATATGCGCGATATGTGTATCAATAATGTGCGTCAGTGAACCTTGCGTCAAGCCGTGCAAACAACACGGTAAACACAGGAGCCAAGTTTGCGAAGTTTTGAAACTGAGCCAGCAGTGTTCATTTTTTTTTTGTTAACTTCAAAACATGAAGAATAATGAAACATCAGCATCAGATTCGGTTGACCGAATACGGAACTACATATGACAGGAGTGCAAACAAAGGAGGCTCGTGGCACTGCCAGCACTACATGGCATCGCCAAGCTCAAAGCCAACTCCAGAGCAAAGCAGAAGAAATGAACTCCAAGACAAACTTACCAGCGACTGGCGACGGCTTCTTCAAGACGCACCATCGCGACTTCCACTGCAAAAGAAATGGGAAAACTCGATGAAACACAGAGAAACAACATTCATAGAGACATCGGATCAATTTTTGGAATGTGGCTTACCTTTTTGCCATCACGATACTTTACTTTCCCCTCCACTACTGTCGTCGCATCAGCCATGATGGTCCCATGTTCACCAAGATCGCTGCAAATTAAACGAAGGCTCTGATTGGTTGATTCCCAATGTAAATCGTCATGACTGGAAGGGTCGGAATTCTTTGCTCGAAGATGGCGCGGCCTATTTGATTTTACGGTTTTGTTGTTGAGTTTCACCTCAAAAGAAACACAGATTTAAAGACAGTATATGGTTATGCTTGGACGAACGGCTGTAATTAAAAAATAAGAAAAATCTTGTTCAAAGTCACTGACAGAAACAGTTTCCTGTTACTAACCGTGGCTGTTTCACAGCTCTGGCTGTAGTAGCGTAAAGCTGTTCAATGACAAAAACCTAAATAACCGTTATAATAATGGTGGTTTAATCTGTCTCATGCGGTTTTAAATACCAAGGAAAACTGAAGGCATGAAGTAAACAGCTAGTGAAGTACCGGTTGAGGAAAAAGTAGTCCAGCTGAGCACGGAGCGCAAGCAAGACGTCACTAAGGGAGGTAACTTTGCCTGAAGCGCACCTGGAAGTGAGCTTTATTACTCTCCCTTTTGTCTAAAATTGAGGGTGAGCCGGATTGGCCTAGCGGTAAGGCGTTACTGAGGCTGGTAAGCAGAGGGACCTCGGTTCGATTCCGTTTCGGCTCCCATTTCTCTTCGAAAGTTGTGGTTTGTGGACACTGTCCTGTGACTTTGTCCCTCACAATTAATGAAACATTGAAATGTCTCTCATCGCTGCCCATCTTATGCAGGAGTCATTCTGGTGGTGACAGTGTAGCGATAGTATATAACTCTCCCTCTTCCCCCACATCCATACCCCCTTCCCCCTTTCTCCCCGTCCCTAATAAGCCTTATGGTTTCTGTGGACGTTAAGCAATATGTTTACTTAAAATGGAGAATGACTGGTGCGACAAAAATACTGACGCCTCCCGGCAACTGTAAGTAAACGTCTTTTTAGTTGTTGCGGTTGGTTTTTATCAGTTGGGGGTATTAATGCTTATAGCAGTGATCGCACACACTAATGCACTTACATGTAACATCTGAAACAGGTACCGACAACAGACTGAATTTTAGTAGTCAGTAACTGACTCTAATCTGCAAGTCGCGTCTAGTTTCACAACTGCCGAACTTCAGTGCCTTCTCAGTGTGGCACTTAAATTTAGACGTGCAAACTGGCACTGCCTTTTTCTTTCAGGGAAAGGGTTGGACTAGTTTTAATTCTGCATGATTCAAAACACCCATTTCGTTAACAAATCCAAGGCCGCTCGGCCGGTGAATGACAAAAATAAAACATAAATGCACAAACAAACAAACAAACACAAGTTAGCCCCTTTTGAGTACTACCCAAGTTATGATTGAGTGAACCGGTATAACACACACACACACACACACACACACACACACACACACACACACACACACACACACACACACACACACACACACACACCACACACACACAAACACACACACACACACACACACACACACACACACACACACACACACACACACACACACACACACACACACACACACACACACACACACACACACACACACACACACACACACACACACACACACACACGATTTTGGTCTTTTTAGTGTTTCCTAGGGCTCCTCTCTTCTTAGTGTGCTGTTTGGGACATAGTCCACATGTGTCACAGACTGTGGCAGGGTGATTGCACTTGTAGACAGGTGGTAAACAGGCTCAAGATCCCCCAGGGTCTCTCCACACTATTGTTTCACCGGTGGAGTGAAGTTCCTTCAAGGGGAGGGGTCCGCGGTGATTCACTGTATGAAAAACTACCTGCTTTACAAAGATGCCACTTGTCTATGTTCTCCGAGTGCTGCTTTTTAGAGCTTTTAGCTAGGCATTCTTCTATCAGAACTTCTAGGATATTTTGTAGGGCTCTGTTCTTCTCACAGTGGTTTTTATAGGGCTCCTTTCTGATTTGAATGCTTCATTTTAGGGCTTTTTCTTTGGCCTTCTTCAGCCCAGCTATTGTTGTTACTTAGTGTTTTTTCTCCGTTTAACATTTCTCCTTTCATTCTGAATGCTTACTTTTGGATCTTTTTCATACACTTCTTCTACCCTGGTCCCAGCTTTTCTTCTTGTGGTTTTGGTCTTTTTTGAGTTTCCTAGGGCTCCTTTCATTGTGAATGCTTCCTTTTGGGTCTTTTTCATACACTTCTTCTACCCAGTCCCAGATCTTCTTGTGATTTGGATCTTTCTAATGTTTCCTAGAGCTCCTGTCTTCTTAGTGTGCTGTTTGATCTTTTTAGCGTTTCCTACGAATCCTAGGGCTCCTCTCTTCTTAGTGTGCTGTTTCGCACATTGTCCACATGTGTCACAGACTGTGGCAGGGTGATTGCACTTGTAAACAGGTGGTGAACAGGCTTAAGATCCCCCAGGGTCTCTCCACACTATTGTTTCACCGGTGGAGTGAAGTTCCTTCAAGGGGAGGGGTCCGCGGTGATTCACCGTATGAAAAACCACCTGCTTTACAAAGATGCCACTTGTCTGTGTTCTCCGAGTGCTGCTTTTTAGGGCTTTTAGCTAGGCCCTCTTCTATTATTACTGTTATTCTTGGTGTTTTTTTGTTCTTTTCAGCATTTTGTAGGGCTCTGTTCTTCTCACAGTGGTTTTTATAGGGCTCCTTTCTGATTTGAATGTTTCATTTTAGGGCTTTTTCTTTGGCCTTCTTCAGCCCAGCTATTGTTGTTACTTAATGGTTTTTCTTATCATTTCTCCTTTTATTCTGAATGCTTCCTTTTGGTTTTGTTGTTCTTTTCAGCATTTTGTAGGGCTCTGTTCTTCTCAGAGTGGTTTTCATAGGGCTCCTTTCCGATTTGAATGCTTCATTTTAGGGCTTTTTTGGTGCCTTCTTCAGCCCAGCTATTGTTGTTACTTGGTCTTTTGCTTCGTTTAGCATTTCATAGGGCTCCTTTCATTCCGAATGCTTCCTTTTTGGGTCTTTTTCATACACTTCTTCTACCCAAGTCCCAGCTCTTCTTCTTGTGATTTTGGTCTTTTTAGTGTTTCCTAGGGCTCCTCTCTTCCTAGTGTGCTGTTTGGGACATAGTCCACAATTGTCACAGACTGTGGCAGGGTGATTGCACTTGTAAACAGGTGGTAAACAGGCTCAAGATCCCCCAGGGTCTCTCCGCATTATTGTTTCACCGGTGGAGTGAAGTTCCTTCAAGGGGAGGGGTCCGCGGTGATTCACCGTATGAAAAACTACCTGCTTTACAAAGATGCCACTTGTCTGTGTTCTCCGAGTGCTGCTTTTTAGAGCTTTTAGCTAGGCCTTCTTCTATCAGAACTCCTTCTCTAGTGGTTTTGTTGTTCTTTGTATCATTTTGTTAGGGCTCTGTTCGTCTCAGAGTGGTTTTATTAGTGCTCCGACTTTCTCCTTGATTTGAATGTTCATTTTGGGCTTTTTATGGCACTTCTTCATGGCCCACCTATTGTTGTCACTTAGTGGTTTTGCTCTGTTTAGCATTTCCCCTTTCATTCTGAATGCTTCCTTTTGGGTCTTTTTCATACACTTCTTCTACCCAGGTCCCGGATCTTCTTGCGATTTTGATCTTTCTAGTGTTTCCTAGGGCTCCTCTCTTCTTAGTGTGCTGTTTTTTGGCCACGAACACTAGTCCACATGTGTCACAGACTGTGGCAGGGTGATTGCACTTGTAAACAGGTGGTAAACAGGCTCAAGATCCCCCAGGGTCTCTGCACACTATAGTTTCACCGGTGGAGTGAGTTCCTTCAAGGGGAGGAGTCCGCTGTGATTCACCATAAGAAAAACACCGCTTTACAAAATGCCAGTGCACATCTCTGGCCATGTGATTTCACTGATGTTACTGCTTTCTTTCTAGTTCTTTTTAGCATTGCTTATGGCTTCGTTCTCTATCATAATATATTCTTCCATTTATGGCTGTTTTTTTGGCTTTTTTCAATTTTTGTACCAAGTTCTTTTTCATGGTGTTCTTTTTCAAGGGCACCTTTCCGATTTGACTGTTCATTTAGGGCATTTCTTTGGCCTCTTCTGCCCAGTTCTTCTTGGTGTATTTTTTTTTTAGGAACTCTATAGGGCTCCTATCTCTTCTGATTGGCTCTTCATATGGCATTTCTTAGGCCTTCTTCTACCCAGCTTCTTGTTCGTAATCATAGTGGCTTTTGTTCTCGATTGATACTTGGCTGGGCTCCTTTGTTCTTCTGGGTACTTCTTTTTACAGATTGTGCTTCAGTCTTCCATCCTGCTTTTCTTTTAGGTGGTTCTGTTCTTACTAGTGGTCTTTTTAGGGTGCTTTTCTCTTTGAGTGCTTCTTTTCAGTAGTTGGTTAGTACTTGGATTTGATGTACCGGGTTACCTCAGGACGTACTCAAAATTCTTCACCAGTTTAGAACACATAAGTCACTGTACCATAAGTATACAGTTGTGTCACAGTTCTGGAGACAGCAGTCAATAGCAAGCACATCACAATAGTGATATAACTAGTCGTAACAAGTTAAGGGCCCAGTAGGAAATTTCACTGTACTTTTTCAAAATATCACAGAGCAGTGACAGCTAAGCACGAAGAAAGTTGCAGAACATGGCCAAGGCATTTCAGACTGCACTTGCATCAGCTTTAAAAAAAATCTTATCTGCTCACAGCTTGTTTGGTCACCGCGTGGAAAGTGTGTCACAAATAAATTAACACAAATCCCTTAAATTGTTAATTTTTATAACTTTTTGCTCACTATGCTGGGTACCTGTTCCTGCAAAACTGATTGGTAGGGAAACTACACTTTTATATTAAAGTAAAATCCAAGGCTCTTAAGTATGCAAAATGCACCATCGAAATTGATTGACAAATGAGTTCCTAGTTTCAGATTTAATCTAAATAAGAATGTTTCTTAATTGGGTTTTTATCGATTTTATTTTCTACAGGCTGGCCGAGACTACAGTCTCGGGTTCTCCATCAGTCACGTGACTTTCCCGGAAGTGACTGTCAGTCTGGAGTCAGTGCTGTTGGCATTTAGATTCTTCAGTAAACTGTGTATGCGTGTGTCGACAAAAAAGTTAACTAGGCTCAGCCCTACTGGGTCTGCTGCGAACTAGTAATCAATCGGCAGACGACCCCAGTATCACAATGCGATGGAGCTCCGCGATCGATCCCAGTGAGGCGAAATCGGATTAAAATTCATGTACAATTGGCCATATATTTCACTGATGTTACTGTTTCCTCTCTGTTCTTTTTAGCATTGCATTATTGCTTCGTTCTCTACAAAATATCTTCCATTTATGGCTTTCTTGGCTTTTAATTTTTTACAAGTTCTTTTCAGGTTTCTTTTCAAAGGGGGCCTTTTTCCCCCGAGTGTGCTTTTTTTGGCCTTTTTTTGGCCTTTTTGCCCAGTTCTTTTTGGGGGGTTTTTTTTTTTAGGAACTCTATAGGGCTCCTATCTCTTCGATTGGCTCTTTTAGGCATTCTTTAGGCCTTCTTCTACCCAGTTCTTTTTCGAATCATAGTGGTTTTTGTTCTCTTGATACTTGGCTGGGCTCCTTTTTCTTCGGTATTTTTTTTACAGATTGTGCTTCAGTTTCCATCCTGCTTTTTTTTTAGGTGGTTTTGTTTTCTAGTGGTCTGTAGGGTGCTTTTTTCTTTGAGTGCTTCTTTTCAGAGTTGGTTATCTTGGATTTGAATGTGGGTTACCTCAGGACTACAAAATTTTCACCCAAAACACATACAAGTCCTGTACCCTAAGTATACAGTTTTGTCACAGTTCGGAGACAGCAGTTAAACACATCACAATATATATATACTAGCGTAACAAGTTAAGGGCCAGTAGGGAAAATTTTTCGTACTTTTTTAAAATATCACAGACAGTGAACAAACAAAGAAAGTTTCAGACACTGGGCCCAAAACTTTCAGATGCGCACAGCCTTTAAAAAAATCTTTTTGTCACAGCTTTTTTGGCACCGGTGGAAAGTGTGTCACAAATAAAATTAACACAAATCCCTAAATTGTTAAATTTTTATAACTATTTTTGCTCACTATGCTGGGTACCTGCCTGAAAACTGATTGGTGCACGCGAAACTACACTTTTATATTAAAAATAAAAGTCCAAGGTTTTTAAATAGCAAAAAGACCACGAAAAGGGGTTGACAAATGAGTCACTGTTTCAGATTTTAATTAAAAAAATTTTTTTTTTTTTTAAATTGGGTTTTTTTGATTATTTTCTGTAGGCTGGCCAGTCTCTCGGGTTTTATCAGCACGGGCTTTCCCCAAGTACGTCAGTCTGGGATCAGTGCGATTGCCATCTTAGTTTTTATAACGTGTATGCGTGTGGTCGACAAAAAGTTAACTATGCCGGCTTTCTGTGTTGCGCGAACTGTAAAAATTCGCAGAGACCCCAGGGAAAAATGCAGAGCTCCCGCGCAAT
>JABMCL010000750.1:0-5000 GCA_018857735.1 Alviniconcha marisindica
GCAAAACAGCCTACCCGTCCATCTCAATAGTTCTTGTTAGTGTCTAACACAGTTCATGGTTCAACGAATGTCACAACTGCCTATCTGAATAGTTCTTGTTAGTGTCTAACACAGTTCATGGTTCAACGAATGTCACAACTGCCTATCTGAATAGTTCTTGTTAGTGTCTAACACAGTTCATGGTTCAACGAAATGTCACAACTGCCTATCTGAATAGTTCTTGTTAGTGTCTAACACAGTTCATGGTCTTCAAACGAAAATTTTTTTCAACCCAAACAATTAAATGCCTATCTGAATAGTTCTTGTTAGTGTCTAACACAGTTCATGGTTCAACAAATGTCACAACTGCCTATCTGAATAGTTCTTGTTAGTGTCTAACACAGTTCAAGGTTCAACGAAATGTCACAACTGCCTATCTGAATAGTTCTTGTTAGTGTCTAACACAGTTCATGGTTCAACGAAATGTCACAACTGCCTATCTGAATAGTTCTTGTTAGTGTCTAACACAGTTCATGGTTCAACGAAATGTCACAACTGCCTATCTGAATAGTTCTTGTTAGTGTCTAACACAGTTCATGGTTCAACGAAATGTCACAACTGCCTATCTGAATAGTTCTTGTTAGTGTCTAACACAGTTCATGGTTCAACGAAATATCACAACTGCCTATCTGAATATTCTTTGTTAGTGTCTAACACAGTTCATGGTTCAACGAAATATCACAACTGCCTATCTGAATATTCTTTGTTAGTGTCTAACACAGTTCATGGTTCAACGAAATATCACAACTGCCTATCTGAATAGTTCTTGTTAGTGTCTAACACAGTTCATGGTTCAACGAAATGTCACAACTGCCTATCTGAATAGTTCTTGTTAGTGTCTAACACAGTTCATGGTTCAACGAATGTCACAACTGCCTATCTGAATAGTTCTTGTTAGTGTCTAACACAGTTCATGGTTCAACGAAATATCACAAGTGCCTATCTGAATATTCTTTGTTAGTGTCTAACACAGTTCATGGTTCAACGAAATATCACAACTGCCTATCTGAATAGTTCTTGTTAGTGTCTAACACAGTTCATGGTTCAACGAAATGTCACAACTGCCTGTCTGAATATTTGTTGTTAGTGTCTAACACAGTTCATGGTTCAACGAAATGTCACAACTGCCTACCTGAATGTTTGTTGTGAAATATAGCTGTCACTATAGTATATGTCCAGAAGAGTAAAGCAAAATGGCACAACTGCCTATCTGAATGTGTGTTGTGACTGACGGGGATGTCACTTTCTAAAGCGTGCACACCAGAACAATCCACATTCACAGAATGTGCTAACGGCACTTGGAAATTAGGCACAACAGACCAAAGAAAATATACGTTATACAAACAACTACAAACCTAGGAATAAGCGAACAACTGCTGGTGAGGCTGACAAAATAGAATAAATCTAGGAGAATGTACTCCAAGCAGAATATATCTAGAGGAATGTACTCCAACTAGAATAAATCTAGGAGACTGTACTCCAAGTGGAACAGATCTAGAAGAATGTACTCCCCAAGTAGAATAGATCTAGGAGAATGTACTCCAAGTAGAATAGATCTAGAAGAATGTACTCCAAGTAGAATAGATCTAGGAGAATGTACTTGCCAATGACGAAAAACAGGGAGATTCAGGTGCAAGACGACTGACAGACAACAAAAGAAGAAGGAAGGAAGAGGATAGACAAGAAAGAGCTGATGCAACAAATGTTGAAAATTAAGAAGACAAGTTGTCGAAAGCGCTCTGTTTCCTTGTTTTTCGTTGAGTGGTGAGTACATTGCCCTAGATCTATTCTAATTACAAACCAAGCAAAATCACAAGAAATGTTAAAGGACAAAAAGGGTCGGCCTTCGGGAGTGATGATTTCTGGAATAAAATGAAAAAGAATTGTGTTTATTGTTTTGTTTTGTTTTTATTGTTTGTTTGTTTGTTTGTTTTTGTGTTGTTGTTGTTGTTTTTGTTGTTGTTTTGGGGGGTATTAGTGAAGCGTAGAAGACAACCCCAGCTACAGCAGATTTAAGGATCATCGATTTAACGTCAACTGTCAACAACAACAATAATCTACTCACTGACAAAAGACCCCCAAACAAACACACACACAAAACGCCAAAAAGAAGCGTTCAAGCAAGACGGATAATATATATTATATAATATATATATATATATATATATATATATATATATATATATATATATATATATATATATATATATATATATATATATACACGCACGTACATAAATGCACAAAAGGTGTTAGTGCAAGACGTGGATAGATATCCAGTATATATTTACACTCACACAAATGCAGAAAAGGTGTTAGTGCAAACGCGGATAAATATCCCATTTATAATTGTCCTGTGTGCAACACTTCTGCTGAAGCTGTATCTAAGAGCATGTGTGAGAAGGACTACAGGTACATTCTGCGTCCACCTTTGTCACCGGTGAGGATCACAGGTACGTTCCGTTTACATCTGTGTCATCGGTGAGGATTACAGGTACGTTTGTTTCCACCTGTGTCACCGGTGAGGATTCTAGGTACATTTCGTGTCCACCTGTGTCACCGGTGAGGATTACAGGTACGTTTCGTTTACACCTGTGTCATCGGTGAGGATTACAGGTATATTTCGTGTCCACTTGTGTCACCGGTGAGGATTACAGGTACGGTCAGTGTCATCGATGAGGATCACAGGTATGCTTTGTTTCCACCTGTGTCATCGGTGAGGATCACAGGTACCTTTCGTTTACATCTGTGTCATCGGTGAGGACTACAAGTACAGTTGTTTCCACCTGTGTCACCAGTGAGGATTCTAGGTACATTTCGTGTCCACCTGTGTCACCGGTGAGGATTACAGGTACGTTCCGTTTGCACCTGTGTCATCGGTGAGGATTACAGGTACGTTTGTTTCCACCTGTGTCACCGGTGAGGATCACAGGTACGTCCCGTTTACACCTGTGTCACCGGTAAGGATTACAGGTACGTTTGTTTCCACCTGTGTCACCGGTGAGGATCACAGGTACGTTCCGTTTACACCTGCGCCATCGGTGAGGATTAGAAGTACGTTTGTTTCTACCTGTGTCACCAGTGGGGATTACAGGTACATTCTGTGTCATGGATGAGGATCACAGGCACTCGTTGTTTCCACCTGTGTCACCGGTGAGGATCACAGGTACGTTCCGTTTACATCTGTCATCGGTGAGGATTACAGGTACGTTTGATTCCACGTGTGTCACCAGTGAGGATCACAGGTACGTTTTGTTTACACCTGTGTCATCGGTGTGAATTGCAGTGTACGTTTGTTTCTACCTGTGTCACCGGTGAGGATTACAGGTACGTTCTGTGTCCACCTGTGTCATCAGTGAGGACTGCATGTACACGTTTCCTATATACCTGTGTCACCAGTGAGGATTACAGGTACGTTTCATGTCCGCATGTCCACCTATGTCATCAATGAGGACTACGTGTAGAAAAATGAAGTACTAAAAGAAAAGAAACAACAACAGGTATTTTCATGCTAAGTTGTATGCGTCGTTGTCACCGATGAGGACTTCGAGTACGTGGCATATTCACCTGTGTCACCGATGAGGACACCAAGCATGTTGCATGCTCACCTGTGTCACCGATGAGGGCACCAAGCACGTTGCATGCTCACCTGTGTCACCGATGAGGGCACCAAGCACGTTGCATGCTCACCTGTGTCACCGATGAGGGCACCAAGCACGTTGCATGTTCATCTGTGTCACCGATGAGGATACCAAGCACGTTGCATTCTCACCTGTGTCACCGATGAGGACACCAAGCACGTTGCATGCTCACCTGTGTCACTGATAAGGACATCACGTACGTTGCATGTCCACCTGTAACACTGATGAGGACTGCACGTACGCTTTGTACCCGTCTGCAGTATCACCGGTGAGGACTCCCGGTACGTTGCATGTCCACCTGTGTCACTGATGGGGACATCAGGTACGTTGCATGTTCACCTGCGTCACTGATGAGGACATCACGTACGTTGCGTGCTCACATGCGTCACCGTGCAGCGAGGACTGCTGACACGTGACACTTCGATTTGTGCCCGCCTTTGTCACCGATGAGAGGGACAATTATACAGGTCCATGGTTCTACACGTAGGTTTCGTGTCCTGAGCTGCTCTCACTGATCTCCAGTCCGGGTGGCGTGGGACAGCGTAAGGATACCAGGGCCTGGGCCTGGGGCAGTAATTGGCCCGTGGCTGCTGTGGAGTGGTCAGCCTTGACCGTGACCGTGGCCGTCCCTCGATCGAACGGCGAGTCCACCCCAGTGGGAAAGCTGACGCGTCGCTCGGTCCTGTCTCCTCCCGGCTCCGCTCTGTCCTCTGCCACCGGGTCTCCGAGCTTCCGGACGTCCGTGTCGTCGAGCTCTAAGTCTAAGGCCGGGTTGTCAAAGCCTCCCGCCTCCCGCTCCGCTACCGCAACGGTTCCGTTACGCTCTGAAGACAGGCTCCCTGGCTGCCCTGCTGCGGAAGGTAATGGCACGTCTCTGCGGGTCTCCTCCTCCTGTTCAACACCACCCTCCTCCTCCTCCTCCTTCCTCTTCCTCTTCCTCTCGGTCTCGCTGGCAGTGAGGCCGCTGAGGCACACCCGACACATGTAGCCGCAACCGGCCTTCTCCGCTTCTCCTTTTCCACACAGCTTTTTCCACAGACTTTGGCCAGCGCCGGCGTTCACTTCCTGGATCGAGCCTCGCCCGGTGCCGACCTCCGGGGTCGTCGTGGCGGTATTGTTGGGGGTGCTGCGCTTAGTGAAGCAGTGCTGTCGGATCTTGACGACGGCGACGGCGATCCAGAGAGGAATTGGGGTGAAGAGGGTGGAGGTGACGGGGGCCACGATGCTGCGGTCAGACTCCGGGTGGTCCAGCGACAGCAAGAGGAGAAGGATGGCGATGCCTCCGTTCTGAATCCCTGCAACCGTGTTTTACAATACAAC
>JABMCL010000750.1:7500-12500 GCA_018857735.1 Alviniconcha marisindica
TTAACTTTCAATGTTGTGCATTTCGATAGAAATCCTTTCACGTGCTCATACGAAGTGGGATAGAGGAGGGAGGAGGGGGGGGGGGCTTAATGATTTAAAATTTGGCACTTTTATTGGTCGTTTTCCGAGTCACCGGGCAGCAAGCATGGCAGTGAAAGGGTTAAGGAGACCCAGAATTTGCGCACAGGATTAATTAAATGTTACAAAACAAAAGCTGTAGCCCTCCTCTATCATTGGCGGGAGCTGCCACAAGTATCATTTTTGTCGCGACATGTCAAAACACATCAAATATTTGTCGCCACAAACAATTTTGTCGCGACAAACGTTTTGTGCCGACAAGTTTACTTTTGTCGCGACAAAACACGTCTTTTGTCGCGACAAAAGTATGCTTTTCGCGACAAACATAATTTTGTCGAGACAAAAAATTTGTCGCGGCAAGCATACTTTTGTCGTGGCAAGCATGCTTTTGTCGTGGCAAGCATACTTTTGTCGCGACAAAAGACGTGTTTTGTCGCGTCAAACATGTGTTTGTCGCCACAAACACGTGTTTGAGGCGACAACGTGTTTGTGGCGACAAAACTTTTGTCCCAACAAAAACGGTACTTGTGGCAGCTCCCGCCAGTGATACTCCTCATCATGTTGACCTTGCTTGCAATGATGGCGATGCGAGCCCAGCGGGGTTTCTTGACTTTGAGAAACAGCCCAGCTCCCACGGCCGCCAGCAGGCCGAGCAGCGAATAGGCGATGTTGCCGAAGGGGATGCTGATTTTATCTATGCCCGACACGTACCGTCCCATCGTGAACAGCCACAGCGGCACCAGGCCTGCAAATGGCGAGAGGGTCGAGTCAGGTTTTATTTCATCTTCCTGCCAGTCTTCAGTTCTACGATTCTGGCATCGCTCGTTGTGAGGACTGTATTCTCTGTCCTTACGTGTTTTATTGTCGCCCTCTGTATCCAGCAACAGCACTAGAGGGTTGCTCACGCACAACCTTGACACCACCACCACCTGAACCACCACCACCACCACCACCACACTTGAACACTCACAACCTTTACACCAACACAGCTGAACACTCACAACCTTTACACCAACACAGCTGAACACTCACAACCTTTACACCAACACAGCTGAACACTCACAACCTTCACACCAACACCACAGCCGGACAGCTGAACACTCAGAGCTTTCACACCAACACAGCTGAACACTCACAACTTTCACACCAACACCACAGCTGGACAGCTGAACACTCAGAGCTTTCACACCAACACAGCTGAACACTCACAACCTTCACACCAACACCACAGCTGGACAGCTGAACACTCAGAGCTTTCACACCAACACAGCTGAACACTCACAACCTTCACACCAACACCACAGCCGGACAGCTGAACACTCAGAGCTTTCACACCAACACAGCTGAACACTCACAACCTTCACACCAACACCACAGCCGGACAGCTGAACACTCAGAGCTTTCACACCAACACAGCTGAACACTCACAACCTTCACACCAACACCACAGCCGGACAGCTGAACACTCAGAGCTTTCACACCAACACAGCTGAACACTCACAACCTTCACACCAACACCACAGCCGGACAGCTGAACACTCAGAGCTTTCACACCAACACAGCTGAACACTCACAACCTTCACACCAACACCACAGCCGGACAGCTGAACACTCAGAGCTTTCACACCAACACAGCTGAACACACACTCACACCACACTGGACAGCTGAACACTCAGAGCTTTCACACCAACACAGCTGAACACTCACAACCTTCACACCAACACCACAGCGGACAGCTGAACACTCAGAGCTTTCACACCAACACAGCTGAACACTCACAACCTTCACACCAACACCACAGCCGGACAGCTGAACACTCAGAGCTTTCACACCAACACCGCAACAGGACAACTGAGCACTCACAGCTGGCACACGAACACCACAGCTGGACAGTTGAACACTCAGAGCTTTACTGACACCAACACCACAAATGGACAGCTGGACACTCAGAGCTTTCACACCAACACCACAGCAAGACAACACAGCACTCACAGCTGTCACACCAACACCACAACAGGACAACCGAGCACTCACAGCTGTCACACCAACACCATGGGTGAACACTCAGAGCTTTCACACCAACACCACAGCTGGACAGCTAAACACTCAAAGTTTTCACACCAATACCACCACCAAACGGCTGCACACAGTCAGAGCTTTGACTCCACCAACCACCACCAAACAGTTGCACGTACCAAAAGCTTTCACAACAACACCAGACAGCTGCACACACTCAGAGATTTGACATCACAACCGCCAGACAGCTAAATATATTCAGGGCTCTGACACCAGCATTACAACCACCATACAGCTGTTCACACCAAGAGCTTTGACAACACCAACACCATACAGCTTCTCACAGGTAGGTAGGTAGTGTTGCTTAATGCTTTCAGATGTCAGTTGACATATTAGGGACAAGCTGAGACCAATGCCGAAGCATGGTTCAATATAGCTTTACGTCCACGGAAACCAGAAGGCTCGTTAGGACGGACAGCCCAGGACGACCACCTCGATTCTCACACAGCTCCTGAACTATGTGCTTCTCACACCCAGAGACTTGACTTTTATACCACCACCACCACAGTTGCACGCACCCAGGGCTGCGACGGTGCTGATGAAGGTCATGGTGATGGAGAGCGACACGTCTCCACCCAGCAAGTAGCAGAAGGCGTTAGAGATGGAGCCCCCGGGAGAGCAGCCCATTGCGAAGAAACCCAGGGCGATCCCCGGCTCAAGCTGGAATGCCTGCGTCACGCCGTACGCCAACTGCAAGGTAAGGAGGACACAGACCGTGACACGGGTCAGCAAGGTGGGGAGGATACAGACCGCGACAAAGGTCAGCAAGGTGGGGAGGACACAGACCGTGACAAAGGTCAGCAAGGGAAGGAGGATACAGACCGTGACAAAGGTCAGCAAGGTGGGGAGGACACAGACCGTGACAAAGGTCAGCAAGGGAAGGAGGATACAGACCGTGACACTGGTCAGCAAGGTGGGGAGGACACAGACCGTGACATTGGTCAGCAAGATGGGGAGGACACAGACCGTGACAAAGGTCAGCAAGGGAAGGAGGACACAGACCGTGACAAAGGTCAGCAAGGGAAGGAGGACACAGACCGTGACAACGGCCAGCAAGGTGGGGAGGACACAGACCGTGACAAGAGTCAGCAAGGTGGGGAGAACACAGACCGTGACAAGAGTCAGCAAGGTAAGGGAGCTGCTACACCTGCAAGGTGAGGAAGGACACAGACCGTGACAAGAGTCAGCAACGTCAAGGAGCCACGAGGCCTCCGCGCCCTTGTTGTTCAGACACACTGCCCTGGCAAACACAGCAGACATTCCACCAACATCCGGAACTTACTCACCAGAACAACGCCGCGCGTATCACCCCAGCAGCTCACTGAGGAACTCACTCACCAGGTCAACACCCTAGCAGCTCACTGAAGAACTCATTCACCATGTCAACACCCTAGCAGCTCACTGAAGAACTCAATCACCAGGTCAACACCCTAGCAGCTCACTGAAGAACTCAATCACCAGTGTCAACACCCTAGCAGCTCACTGAAGAACTCATTCACCAGGTCAACACCCTAGCAGCTCACTGAAGAACTCAATCACCAGGTCAACACCCTAGCAGCTCACTAAGGAACTTACTGACCAGGTCAACGCCGTGCCCATCACCCTAACAGCTCAATGAAGAACTCACTCACCAGCGGCATGATGATGAACTGCGAGCAGAGGCCGGTGACGGGAGCGAAGGGACGCCTGAGCGTGTCCTTGACCACCTGCAGGTCCAGCTTGCTGCCCATGCCCACGTTGATGACCGCCACCAGGATCACCACGCCCACCGTGAACAGCGTGTCCACCGCTCTCAACGGCCGCAGCACGATCACCGTGTACGTGCTCCCGCTGTGCACGCCCAGCAGGGACGAGGGGGGTGAGGACGAGGAGGACGAAGAAGAGGACGAGGAGGACGAGGAAGAGGACGAGGAGGACGAAGGAGACGAGGTGGACGCTTTAGCGGCAGGGAGAGCGGGCGAAGTCCTGGACACATTCAGCGCCAGCTCCTTGCCCCTGCTGTCTTCCGAGACCTTGAGCAGTTCCTGCAGGCTTCTGGCCTCAGGCTGCCCGCACTCGACGTCCCTGTGGCCCACCACGAAGTGCACGTGCAGGTCGGCCCTGCCCAGAAACACGCCGAACACCGTCACGTTGAAGGCCCCCGTGAGGTCGGAGCGCAGGGGCACGATGGCGGCCTCGGAGACTTCGGTCCGAGCGATGGAAGAGTCGTCCACGGTGGCGCACACGGCCAGAGCCAGGGTGTGGTTGGAATCGCCCGTCACGTTGAGCGTGTAGTTGAAGCGCACCACCTGGCTGTCCTCCTGGTACACCCTGATGTCATCGTCCGTGACGTCACTGCTCAGCACCAGCTCCAGTGACGTGGCCATGGCGTGATGGCGGTGACGAAACAGACACAGGTCCGGCACCGCGCAGAGGAAAGCCAGCAGGACGAGAGAGGCGCGCGTCAGGCTCATTTCGCCGCTTCTAGTCGTCATTTTTGCCGCTGGGGTGTTACTCGGAGATTTCTGGTCATTCGAATCTTACTTAGCTTTTTTTAAGACTCGCGAGGTTTTCTTCACGTATTTTGATTTCGTTTTTGCGGGCAAAATGTTTAACAGGACTATCATCATCACCAAACTGGCTGTTCCTAAACAATGCTAACAAACACACTTGCCGTGAAATCCTATTTCTTTCTTTTTTTCTTGTTTTGTTTGTTTGCTTGTCTGTTTTGTTTCGTGTCGTAATCTTTTCTTCTTAGAATTTAGTGCCTCTTTACAAATGCTGTTTATACTTCATTTTCTTTTCTCTGGGTGCGTGCACGTTTCCTAAAGAGAGAGAAGCAGAGAGAGGGCAGAGAGAGAGCGGG
>JABMCL010000750.1:17500-25000 GCA_018857735.1 Alviniconcha marisindica
GCTCCCAAGCTCTGGGATATTAATATACCCTAGCTACCACAATATTAATATACCCTAGCTACCACACTATTAATCTACCACAATATTAATATACCCTAGCTACCACAAACAATTAGGGACGCAGACTTCTTGGCGGCGTTCCGCAGACCTCTGAAAACCCACCTTGTATCTTTTTCTTTTTCTTTAATTCTCTCTATTCCGAAATAGAAAGAAAAGTGATGATAGTTCGTAAATTTCCCCGTCCACTGTCCTGTCTCGTCGTTAACGTTTAATTATAAAAACGGCTGAATGAAATCGTAAAAAATTACAACTCTTAGTTACCTTCTACACACAGACACATTGTTGTAATAAAACTATGAAAAGAAAATGATGATAGTTCGCAAATTCTCTACACTTTATGCTGCCTCTTCGTTAAAAACGCGTTTAATTCTAATTCGAAAAAAATAAAAAAAATAAAAAATATTACCTATTGTACACAGAAACCTCCTTGTACTAAAACTACAAGAAAAGGAAAGTGCAGAGTGCTCACAAATCTCCCGTCCTGAGGTTGTCTCTTCGTTAAAAACAAATTGATGATAGATCGCAAATTCTCTGTACACTTTACGCTGCCTCTTTGTTAAAAACGCGTTTAATTATAATTCGTAATAGCAACTGAATAAAATCGAAAACACACACAAACACACAAAAACACTTCTTAACTACCTATTGTACACAGAAAGGGAAAGTGCAGACTGCTCGCAAATCTCCCGTCCTGTGTGTTCTCTTCGTTAAAGAAAGCATCCACTTAATTGTTAATAACAACAGAATCAGAGAAGGGGAGGTCTCGACTGTCATTTTTCCTGTAAACTCGTGTGTTGTATGTATATTTTGGCTTTATTTACTTTCCATTATCTTTTACTGTGTACAATACTTTATATTTCATCACAGTGATAGTTGTGAGCACTGTGCATGAATATATAGAAAATGTAACACGGAAATGTAACCCTACTACGAAAAACTATATTTTAAAATGTATCAAATGAAAAGTCTTACCTTAGTCACGCAGAAACGTTGTCACACCAAGCTAGCATTTTCTGATCTGCGTGGTCCGCTTCAAGAAGACACTCTCCGCAAGAATATTATAAGCTCTGCCCATGAGTGTATGGAATGTCCATCTACTGTAGGCCATTGCATGAATGTCCATCTACTGTAAACCATTAACATTCACGCTTGCATAAATATGCGTTGTGCTAAATTGTCTACATAAAGGCATTTCCTTTCCACGCTCTGACGAACACCGAAAATACAGTCCAGGGAAATATTTATTTGGGACATAACTGACACGGCGGAATTCGTTTTTTCTCCATCCGCGGGTCACGTCAGGTGAGAAAAGAGAATCCCCACGTAAACTTCTGATGTCTCTGCTCCATCAGTTTGAATGTCCAGACAGTTAACGGCCGCTTTGCATGTATGCAGCACTTCCGCAAAGATCTCGTCCTCCCTGTGGCTTCTGGAGGGCCTGCATGTCCTTCCTGTGTGTTGGCCCCCAGTCGGCATAGTACATGTCGGTGTCAGCGGAATGCAGTTGTTGACAGTGGCAGTGGCAGTAACAGTTCGTCAGTGGGGAAACACCTAGCCCGTGTCACAGTGGACGTTAATCACAGAGGCAGACAAGAGAGCGTATCATCATACATACTTATGCACGCGTGCACATACACATACGCACACGCACGCACACAACACACACACACACACACACACACACACACACACACACACACACACACACACACACACACACGCACACGCACGCACGCTCGCACATACGCACGCACGCACGCACAACAAAACACACACCACAACACTACACACATACACACACACACACACACACACACACACACACACACACACACACACACACACACACACACACACACACACACACACACACACACACACACACAACACACACACCAACACAACACACAACACCACAACACACACACATACACACACACACACACACACACACACACACACACACACACACACACACCCACACACAACACACACACACACCCACACACACACACACACACTCACAGACACACACACATACACACACACGCACGCGCGCACACACACACACACACACACCACACACACACACCACACACACACACCCCACCACGCACGCACGCACGCACGCACGCACACACGCCGCACACAACGCACGACAACACACAAACACACACACCCACACTACACACATACACACACACACACACACACAACACACACCAACACACACACACACACACACACACACACACACCCCACCACACACACACACCACACTACACACACACACCACACACAGCACCACAGCAGCACACGCAACACCCACACACGCACGCACGCCGCACGCAGCACGCACGCACACAGCACGCACACACGCACGCACAGCACACACACACACACACACGCACACACACACGCACACACACACACACACACTACGCCGTGGCTACGACGGTGTCAGGGACAGGCCACGCGTCAGTTATGAGTGACGACTGACGACACAGGCGATATGAAGGAGCATGATATAGTATACACCCGCGCTACGCTTACTTGGCAAAGGACATCTCGCCTGGAACACTTAGTCTGCAGCCGGGGTCTGTATCCACTAATTATCCATGTCATCATTAGGTAGACTTAATACTATTATCAGTGGACCAACACGCAAGCGAACCTTAAGGGGCATACAAGCGGGGTAGGCAAGCAAGTACACAAGTATACATCTGTATATGCAATAGAGCTAAAAGTTAGTCCCGGTCTGTTTGTTTTTCTTCTTTCTTTCTTTTTTCTTTCTTTTTTCCTTTTTTTTTTTTTTCTCTCTCTCTCAAAAATCTGAAACAAGAATGACTGCTAGCGACAAGAATGGCAACATTCTTCCAAGCTGTTTTAAGAATGACAACATTCTTCCAAACATTGGACAGGAAAACAACATAGCTCAATCAAAAGCAGATAAGTGTCTTAGCTTTCCATCTTATTATTCATCGTTTTTCACCGTTTAACTGTTAAGTGTCGTTTTGTAGCTTAATAAAGGGGATTACCCCGAAAATGTGTACGTAGTGTTTTGTCCTACTAAATAGAGTTCCTTTGAAACTTTAATGTGTTTGGATCATGTCTTTCCAGTAACAGTATTCATTTTTAAGTCCGATGAGTGCGTAGCGAGTCTGTTCGAGAGCAGAGGATAGCGCTATATAAAAACGGTCAACAATTATCTGTTAAATTATAGTCCTCATGGTCTATGTGGACGTAAAGCAACACTGAACTTGAACTATCTGTTAACTGTTAAACGGTCCAGTGTCTCAGCTCACTCTCCTAGACCTCACCGCTGCTTTTGATACCATTGACCATAGCATTATTGTCCTCCATCAGATCGAACATGCTTTCGGCATACAGAAACTCACTCTTTCGTTCTTTCTATCCTATCTGACCGAGAGAGAGAGAGCAAACAGTAACAAATCCCTCAACCCTCCGTTATGGTGTACCCCAAGGTTCATTTCTCGGTCCCATATTGTTTCTTCCGTACACACAGCCACTCTCACAAATCACTGAGAGACAAGTTTCCCACAGTGAATTTGCCGATGATAGCTAGCCTTACAGTTCATTGTCACGTGAACATCTTCGCTCGCTGCAACATGCAGTGGTGTGTAGCTGATGTGAAAGTCTGGATGACGCAAAATAAATTACAGCTGAACAATGAAAAAAACTGAAGCACTGCTCACTGATCCTCAAAGCTCGCCAAACCTTCCACTTTCAGTCGCAATCGGTCAAAATGAAATTTAATTCTAAAGTCAGTCCGGAATCTAGGCGTGATTTTCGATAACAACTAAGCCGTCGATAAAACAAATCAGTAAAATGCGTCAGTCTATCCACCTGGAGCTGCATAGAATTAGCTCATTTGAACATTTTCACTACAGTTGGGGCTACCAAAACCCTTGTCACATCCTTGGTATTGTCACGTCTTGACTACTGTGCCTCTCTGATGTCAGGGATGCTCCAACAGCTCATCAACAAACTTCAAAATGTTCAAAAATTGTTCTGCCAGACTCATTTTCAAGACCTCTAAACACACGCATACTTCAGCACTCCTGGCTAAACTGTATTGGCTTCCAGTAGCTAAAATAAATTGAATATAAAGGTTCTTCCATTATCATGTTAAATTACCAGACTTAAACGAATATTGTTACTGGAATGAGAGAGAGAAGGTGTGGGGGGAGGGGGGGGGCTAACATTTAACTCGATTGCATAATACTTGCTTGCTTACTCGGCTTTTTACCCTTTCATTGCCGTGCCTGCCGCGCCATCACCTGGAAAACGACCAATAAAACAAAAAAACTGTAAATCATCAAACTGTGGCATCTTCTGCGACACCACCACTGACACTGACACTGACACTGACACATGGTTTATTGTGGAGGCCACCGACCCATAAACTGTATCATCACACACACCTTGCTACCTCGGTAGTTCATTGGACTGGGGCCATCTTAGCTTAGATGGACCACGGTCTTGTGGCATCTACTGCGACACCACCACACGACACTATATGTCACATTATACACACCTTGCCACCACAAAGAAGCGCAGCTAGCTCCAAAGGAATCCTAACTGAGTTAATACACACAAGTAAACATCAGCGCGCAGGCTCACTCATAAACGCCAGCTTTGTGGACATAGAACAGGCGACCCAGGCCGTGTCGACCGCGCAACCTGCAACACTGAAAAGCCCTTATAAAACGCGTCGTATTTAAAGGCCTAGCTGACATGATTTTTTTTCTTCTCTCTCCCTCTCCCCCCCCCCCCCCCCCTTCCCCCCTCCGCCCCCCCCACCCCCACCCCCCACCCCCCCACCCCGGAAAAGTACTTGAGTGTATATAGTGCCGTGTCTATAGGCAGGCTGGAGGTGCAAATTACACAACAACTGGCTTTTTAACGGCCTGTCAGCCGCCCAGGGTCATCCTCAGGACGATGACGTTGCTAATAGCAAAGACACTACCCTCTTTGCTAAAAGATTGCGTGCTTTTTAAACACAGGCGCAGACTGAAACGTACAGGACGAGTGAAATGCACTAGCGTTCGTCTCCATGCTACGAGATTGCTATTCACGCACGTCAAAACATAGGCTACGGCATGCAATTATACTGTGTCTTCTGGAGAAAGAAAACTACACCCACTGACGTAAGGTCCGACTGTACTTACGTGTTCGACAGATCTACTGAATGAAGTTTTTGGAGTTATATTGGCCCTTCCAGCCTTTGCCGCTTCGGCGAAGACCGAGAGGAGTTCTCGTTCTCTGTGTAGGTGGCTGAACGAATAACTTAACGGTAACTTAACTTACAACCGCGTTTAGGCGTTCAACGTGCAGTGATTGAGAAGTCACACGTATTGACAGGGAAGATGCTCTCTAGTGCGCATGCCCAGCGCTGTCGTCTGCCAATGTTAATGGCAAAGACTAGCTCACCAGTAAACGCACGGCAAAAATAGGTAAAGATTTTCACAACAGACTTCTAACAAAACAAAAAAGAAAGAATGAAAGAAAGATTTTTAATTTTAATTTTATTTGGGGGGGGGGGGGGTATTGCAGCTAATAATGCAAAACTGTCAACTGCTACAATCAACACAGTGATCGATTCTACGAAGAAAACTGTGCTGGATGCTTTTTGCCCTTTTAAGGCAGTAACTTTTGACATTTATTAGTAAACTGATCGCTTAAGAGCAAAGGGCAGCTTTGACTTACTGGCTTTTTTCCCCATTAGTATGATTGTATTTGACCGTTTAGATGTTAAGTATCATTTTGTAGCTTGACAAAGGGGATTACCCCGAAGATTTGCTGGTTTTCTCTTGTCCTAATAAATAGCGTTCTTTTGAACATTTTATGTGTTTGCATTAGTAAAAACACGTCACACACTGGGTTCACAGCAAAATGTTCTGTTTATAGCCATGTAATCTGTTCTTCGGTGGTCAAAAGCAGTGATTGTGAGCTGTCGAAAGTGAGACGTGTCTTAGCTGATTGGCTAACTGAGCCTGTCACTCAGAGTTCGGCGACATGTCATTAACTTTCGTTTCAGTGCTTAAAGTTGACAAACAAAAGTAAACAATGCAGGCCAATGCTGTGGGTATGCGCGCGCCTGTGTGTGTGTGTGTGTGCGCGCGCGCGCATAAGATGCGTGTGTGTTTTGTGTGTGAGTGCGTGCGTGTGAGCGTGCGAGCGTGCGTGCGTGTGCGTGTGTGTGTGTGTGTGTGTGTGAAACCACCAACGCCCTCAGCCCCGCTAACAGAAGCTGTTATATTCTCATCTCAGTTACAGCATGACCTAGTAGTTCAACAAACTCTGTGCACCAAATCCCAGTCATTGAAATGCCAGTGGCGGTAGGGTCGAGAAATGAGTAACCAGGAAGGCATCATCAGATAGATAACAATGTTAGGTAGGGTAGAGAAAGGGGTAACATCATCAGATAGATGACAATGTTAGGTGGGGTAGAGAAAGGGGTAACATCATCAGATAGATGACAATGTTAGGTAGGGTAGAGAAAGGGGTAACATCAACAGATAGATGACAATGTTAGGTGGGGTAGAGAAAGGGGTAACATCATCAGATAGATGACAATGTTAGGTGGGGTAGAGAAAGGAGTAACATCGTCAGACAGATGACAATGTTAGGTGGGGTAGAGAAAGGGGTAACATCATCAGATAGATGACAATGTTAGGTGGGGTAGAGAAAGGGGTAACATCATCAGATAGATGACAATGTTAGGTGGGGTAGAGAAAGGGGTAACATCATCAGATAGATGACAATGTTAGGTGGGGTAGAGAAAGGGGTAACATCATCAGATAGATGACAATGTTAGGTGGGGTAGAGAAAGGGGTAACATCATCAGATAGATGACAATGTTAGGTGGGGTAGAGAAAGGAGTAACATCATCAGATAGATGACAATGTTAGGTGGGGTAGAGAAAGGAGTAACATCATCAGATAGATGACAATGTTAGGTGGGGTAGAGAAGGGGTAACATCATCAGATAGATGACAATGTTAGGTGGGGTAGAGGAAGGGTAACATCATCAGATAGATGACAATGTTAGGTGGGGTAGAGAAAGGAGTAACATCATCGATAGATGACAATGTTAGGTGGGTAGAGAAAGGAGTAACATCATCGATAGATGACAATTTAGGTCGGTAGAGAAGGGTAACATCATCAGATAGATGACAATGTTAGGTGGGGCAGAGAAAGCGGTGACATCATCAGATAGATGACAGTGTTAGGTAGGGTCCAGAAAGGGGTATTGAGGAAGGCATCATCAGAAAGATGGCAATGTTGCATACACATTGCAAGAATACACTATCTATCTACGCACGCCACCCCCCACCACACACACCCAACACAACAACACCACACACAACCTCTCTCTCTCTCTCTTCTCAACCACCAACACTCTCTACCACCCTCT